>LOEQ01005724.1:103127-119103 GCA_001685075.1 Bramus lutescens | reverse complement strand
CAGTGCTGGCCAATGGGAGTCATTCTGCTTTTCCCTTTGTCCCCTTTCCTTCTACAGCTCAGTTAGTAGAAGAAAGAGAAGCCAAGAGAGGAAAACAATACACAAGCAACCATAGATACTTTTCTCAAGAGTCCAACTTGCTATAATAGACTCAAATTCCACCTGTTGAAAGTTCTAGAGATTTTCAGAATCTCTTCCCTAACTCTTGAGTACACGAATTGCTATAGTGGGCTTTTTTCCCTCTAGAGTTAACTAGAAAAATACCTCTGCTTAAGAGTAGGTATTAAACCACGAAACTTGCTCACTGTTTTATCACTGATATAAAAAAAATGTTTAATCCTAACATGCTGTGTGGGGGAAAACACAAGATTCATCTTGGCGGTCCCCACCAGTCCCATGTATCCATTGTAGCCATATAGGAGATACCACACTGGTAACCAACAAACTATACTGGCTTCTACTGGGGCAAGAGCCAAGAGCCCCTTTGCTTCAGAAGTGAAGGGTGAGAGCAACTGGGCCGAAAGGAGATACTGAAAAGACTCAGCAGCAGCTAATGGGAGGAGACTGAAGATGATTCAGTTGGTAAGAAGTGTTGGTCCTCCGCACTTATAAAAGCTGGGCAAGCTGGCATGAATATGTAAGTCTGGTGTTTAGTGTGAAGAGGACAGAGACAAGCAGTTCCTTCAAGTTTATTGGCCAGCCAGTTGAATCAATTGATCGAGCTTCAGGAGCAGAGCCCAACACTATGTTAAAACAAAAAAAAAAAGGAAGAGAAAAGATAAACAAGTGACAGAAGAAGACACTCTACAGGAGCATCTAGTTATGTGCACACATGTACATACACATGTACATGTATACACACACACACATCATACACCAGAAACTAAAGGAAGACTGCTTTCACAGGGCAAGGCATAGAGACATTATGCATGGAGGCAGCCGAGCATGTACTGGCTGGATGCTGGCCCACATTATGATGCAGACTGAACACTTCAGACTGTTCTAGATCTGGGTGATGCTTCCGAGATCAGCTGATTCTTCATGTCTCTTTCAAGGCCTCACCAGTTCTCTGCTCTCACACTCCAAATTCTGTCATACAGGGTTGATTATAAAACCAACAGAAACTGAAGCATGGACCTTAAAGTGATTCCCTGAGGGTACTACATTGTTAATTATGCAAGAGTGATTTATAAAGCTCATTAGCAATTTTTAGTTTATCCCTTGGCATCTGGAGAGGAAAAATACTTGAAGAAGATTAGAGCAGTTAGGGGCCAATAATTCATAGTTTTTATTGGGATGGTAACTAAGTACAGCTGTGTTGGTGTCCCCAGACATTGAGCATATAGTCCCTATGCATGACACACAGATGCAATTTTATGAAAAGCTGGAAGCATTTCCTTCCAAAGATAGTCATTTCTTCCCAATAGTCATTTTACTGTGGTCTGGTGTTGGAGGTCCTTCTGTTTGTGTGTTGCTTTCATTGGCTAATGAATAAAGAAACTGCCTTGGCCTAGCTGATAGGGCAGAACTTAGGTAGGAGGGGAAGAAAAAACTGAACGCTGGGAGGAAGAAGGGTGGAGTAAGGGTGAGACACCATGGAGCCGCCAGAATCAGACATGCTGAATCTTTCCTGGTAAGCCACTGCCATGTGGCGATACACAGATTAATAGAAATGGGCTAAACTAAAATATAAGAGTTAGCCAATAAGATGTTAGAGCTAATGGGTCAAGCAGTGGTTTAATGAACACAGTTTCTGCGTGGTTATTTTGGGGCTAAGCTAGCTAGGCGGCCAGGACAAACAAGCGGCCCTCACCCTGCAACAGTGGTCCTTGCTGTATGATCATGCTTTCTCTCACACACTTAATCAGATGTGTTTTGGTGGATGTGGAATGCAAAACAAAGGACTTTCTGGTATGGTAATATATTTATACTACTATGGTTCCAGTTTTGTTCCAATGACCACGTACCTCCTGAAGTCAAGCTCCCAGTATATTAAAATGCACAAGGGATTGGCAACATCTGCTTTTACTTTCCAAGATGCTTCTGTAACCAACCCAACTGTGTATTTGCTCTCTAGTGTTATGCATTCAGATTGTGCAGGGGAGACATCTCTGTCCGTGTCCTCATGAGAATCTCTATTTACTTGCTGTGAGCTCTGCATTGAGTGCTTTAAGTGTGACTTAGCTAATAGGCTTTCTTTGCAATTTGTGTTTTCTTACACTACCCTTTGCACAGTATGTCTACGACATCTATGCTATCACATATCTCATTAGGTTTTGATCTGGTTAATATCTACCACAATGGCAAATGTGACATCTGTCTGAGCAGACCCAGTGATGCTTACAGCTTTCTTCTCTGCTGGGATGGTTGGACTTTAGTAGTCCAACTCCTGTGTAATCCTCATTTTCCTTCAAGGACTGTAATGTTCTCCTTGTAATTTTGAAATAATATCTTCTGGGAAGGTGGAGCTACACGGTTTCTCTGTGGACTTGACTTCTCTTTCTAGTTATTTTTAAAAGAAAACAGCCGTAATACCCATTTTCTCCCATTTTTGGATATAAGGAATGGAATACTATAGTTTAAGATGTACAATTTTGTGATTCATATTTTTACCTGACAACAGAAACACTAAGAAACATGAGAGACCATTAAGCTTTTTCATATGAAGTGTGTCTTTACTACCCAGACATTCAGATGATTGGGAGAGAGCAAGTGGGGCCTATGGCAGCTCAGAGAGGCTTCCATATGAGATGTCAGATGCCAGCCCACAGGTGGCCATGGCCTGAGCAGTACACTGATATTATCAGGCCATCTCTCCTCTTTCTCTCATGAAAAAAAGCTGGATTATACCATTGTGAGGATATTCTCTAAGTAGAGTTTTATTAGCACACAATTATGCTTATTGGCTTACATATGGTTTGTGACTGTTTTAGCTGCCGCAAAGACAATATTGACTAAGTTTATTAGTGTCTTAAAGCTTAAAATATTTTCTGTAAGGTTACTTGGAGAAAGTTTGCTCACCTATAAATTAAGACATCACATCAAGAACGAAATGACTTTAGGCATTTAAGAGACCGATCCACAAGCCTGCAGGTATACCTTTGAATATACATCATGGAAGCATAGATACCACAAATAGATTTATTGACATTTCACATGCCTGCTCAATTGGATCTCAGGTCAAATGGAAGGTTAGCTCAGTATTCTAGAAGCTTCTTATGCAGCCTCCCAGCCATCAATTTCTCTGAGTACCACACTAATACTTTATAGTATGAATGTGAGCAGCATGTGTTTATTAGGTGACTGTCTAAATTTATTCAACATACACTTAGAAAAATTCATCCAGTGTTAAGAACCTAAGCTACTCTTCTAGAAGGGAGGAGAATTGCTACTTCATAGGATTTTTCTTGTTTCTGTGGTATGAGTGTACCTACCATGCTTAATTTCATGGTGCCAACTTATCACCTCTGACTGCATAGTTAGGAAGAGGGGCCAGGGTTTATCATGTTACTAGATTGAGGGTGCTTGTGTATGGCCTATTCACATTTCTCTTTAGTATTTCCTTATGGGAATGTGACATTATACCATGATGTTTTATTGGTTATGTTACACACAGGCAGTTTTTACTTTGTCTTCTATGAGTAATGCCACCTTTGTCATTTAGTATTAGTCTTTGGGTATATCACATACATGGGTGTATCACAGCCAGACATATCCCTGGGAGTGAAAGAGGGAACTCATAGATGTGAATTTACCCAGCTTTAGGAGAGTCTGTGAGATGCAGGTCTGGGAGTCTCATTGCTCCACAGTCTTGCCCAAACTTGAAGCTTTCAATCATTTAGCCATTTAAAAACCTTTGTGTCAGACTACATTTGTCTTAAATTTTGTTTTCCTTGATCACCAGTAGATGGTTTTCAGATGATTTTAGGTTATTTGACACTTTCTTCTTATTCATTTTTTCCTTGATATTTTTCTTTTATTTCCTGCATTTGCAGTATTCTATTCTTAAAAGGCACGCTGTGAGTACAGTGGTTTTTGTTGGTGTCTGAACCTACTGAAATGATATTTTATGAGTGTTTGAATTACCTTTTTTATTACCTTAGTAGCATATTTGGAAACATAGAAAGTTTGTATTTAGGAAAGTCCAAATCTTATAATTTTACTTATGGATTTTGGTTTATATATTATGTTAAAAAAATCTTTCCTCTTAGGCCAGCTAAAAGCTTTAAAAGTTTACATTTTTGCCTATGAAATCCATATAATTTATTTTTTGTGTAAGGTAGGAAGATGGGATCCAGACTTTCGCTGCTTATTAAATTAACTGCTCTTCTCTATGGTACCAAAATGTTATCTTTGTAAAAAATTAGGTGCCATATGTGTAGGATCTGTTTCTGGGCTCTGTGTTCTTTCCCAAGCCCAGCTGTTTTTCCCGTGCTAACCCCACACCTTTGCTCTCTTAATCACCACAGCCTGTGACAGGCTTTCTGTCTGCTGGCGTAAGTTTCCCAGCTTTGTCCTCCTTTCAAGATGGCTGCTTGGCTATTCTTGGCTCTTCACATCTGTCAGCTTGGACAAAAATAACTGCCAGAATTTTGGTTTAGATTTCACACATTTATAGATCAAGTTGGGGATAACAGAATTATTTAAAGTATAGTATCTGTCTTAATTTCAATATTTAATTTTAGCACTCAGAATAGAAACCTTGCCTTACTAGATTTACTCATAGCACATGACATTTTAGATACTATTTGAAATGATATCTTAAAAATTCAATTCTTCCTTGCTAGTATGTAGAGATAGAACTGATACCTGACTGGTATGCCTTTTGTCTTGTGTTGTCATATTGGATAGTCTTAAGTAAAATGGGCATAGAAGTGATAATCACAGCAATTGTTATCCTGACCCAAGTCAAAGAGAATTGCTTTAGTATTTCACCATTGAGCCCTTTTGACTGCACTAAATCTCTTTTTTCTTCCTCCATATGGACAAGTGCTGAGCCAAACAAAGTCTTCATTAAACAAACACAGCATTCAATGTGCTTTTTAGTCACATATTCAGGACACGTGCATTTAGATTAGTCTAACAGTTCAGAAGCCAAAGGATTTTCACATTAAGAACATAGATTTATCTTTATTGAAAGGAAATAAAAGACTTCTCATCTGCATATCCATGAAACTTATGGTGCTGCAAGCTCTACTTTTAGTGGAACTTACTCCTTCTTGTTCTAAATGAGCAAAACATTCACGGGAGGACCAATAAGTCCTAGGTGGTGTCATGTGTTATTTTGCATCCTGGGTGAACATAGAAATCAATATGCCATAAAAAGCATTCTATATATTTATAAGCCTTCCAAAGATGCTACTCAGCTACAATATAACTGCAAGTAATATTTTGTGCTATTCAAATGCTTTCCAGTAAAATACTGGACCTCTAGGTTCATCACTCAAAGCACACATTGCAGTATCTGGATCAGGGTCTTATAGGAAAAGAATGTTGCAGAAGCTTGCCTCTAAGATGTCCACTGCTTAACTCACTTCCTGGTACTCACATCTTTGTTTACACCCTGTAGTGTTGAGTGGATGACTTACACAACAAAACGGTTGTTTTCTGGAATGAAAACATATGACTTAAGACTCCCAAGCTAGGTTGTAAAATACACATGGTTTTTACCTTTCTCTGCCTCATATCACTTACTCCAGGCAAAACTATCATAGCAAGCAGACATTTAACAGATCTGAAGGAAGGTTCCCATCATGAGGACCTGCAGCATTTGCCCATGGCCATCATCAGCCTGCCAGAGCATGTGAGTTACTATGCTGGAAGTGGGTCCTCATGTTTCCGTCCAGCCATCAGCTGATAGAGCTCCAGTTCTCAACTTGACTGCGTTGTCAAGAGAGACAATCTCAGTTTATTTCTTGTTGCTGTTTTCTTAGTATAGGTTGGAAAATTTGTAAGGAACAGTCATTTAATTAATCTGGGAAGATCTAGACTATGGCACTGGCAGCTCCCCCTAACTGTATCATTATGTAGTAACAGATGCCGCCTTGGGAGATAGAGAAATATTCCAGCTTTAATCATTTCCCTCTTCTTGTAAAGTCACTAGGGTCAGGAGGCCCCTACTCCCCAAACCATTAACATATTAATTTGTGTATTTGTTCTCCAACACACAAGCTTTTAAAGGATACATTCAAAATTAGAAGCATGCCAGAACCACTGAGGTAAGTTGCTTTCAGATTTCTTACCCACATAAAGAGTACTGGATGACTTTATATATAGTATATATGTGTGTGTGTGTGTGTGTGTGTGTGTGTGCGTGTGTGTGCATGTGTGTGTGTGTACTGTTGCTTTAGATTGTTTTAGCATGATTTTATACTAAAAACAGACAAGTCCCACCTTCAAGAGATCAGGACTGAACTTGATGATGAGTAATAGCACTGAATTCAAGAAATATACCATGGAAAATGATAGCTAAGATTTGCTTTTTAAAAAATCTGATAAGACACAGTTGCTGACAGTCTTGCAATGCATTCGACACTGGCAATGGCACCAAGATAATGCTCAAAACAAAAGAGGCTAGATATTAAAGCCTTTCTCTCCCTAGTTTAAGCAAGATAAGAGAGAAAAATGATGCAATGAAATAAGAGTTATACTCATGCTTGAAAGGGGAAATTCCTCATTTTGACAGAGACCAAGAGTTGGAGAGAACCAGAGGAGGACTCTGCATTCTGTAAAAGTACCTTCCTCATTGCAAGAATTACCAATAAGATTTGACTTTAATTCCTTTGTAATTGCTCAGATCACACCATAGTAAATCATACAATATGGACAAATAAGCTGTTCTCACAAAATAAGTAGCACATATGTCACATAGAAAATAATTATCAGTCATTAAGTTATTGTTAGCAAGGAATAAAGTTTTGGAGACTGTTAGGGAGGATTTAGCTCCCTCAGAACTGATGATGCTGTATTCTCCTCACAGCCTGCCTCTTAAGAAGTTCAGTGTTATCAAGCTGACCCTAACATCCTGGAGCACATGCCAGAATATTGGAACGTAGGTGGTACAACATACTTTTAAGTCCCCTGGAAATCTTTTCATACTCAAAAGGTCACATGTCATCTAGGAACCACTCATTTCTCTGAAGCTATTCTAGAAACATATATCCTTGTTCATGCATGAAAGAACCCAGATGAGTTTCCCTCAACAATGTGCTGAATAAAAATGTGAACTTTATGTCACCAACATAAGGCAAATAAATACTTAAAACCTGAAGCTACAAATACAAAATTTCTCTTCCTTTGTTATAAAAATTGCATACATCTCCCACTTGGAAAAAATATTCATAAGGGTACAGATGGACCAGCTTAAGGTTGCCATCAGAAGTCAGTAAAACCTATTTCATTTCAGAGACTTGACAACACACTGTTAAAGGCTAAACTCTTTAAATGCTTTCAGGATCAATAATATATGTTATGTATAATGACTCTCAAGTGAATAAAAAGGAAAGAGATAGTATTGTATTGTTTGTTTGTGTGTTTTTACCTTTTCAGGACACATGGCTAATTAACCTTACTTGTTATTTCTAAAGTCAATGAATAGAATACAAACATGGCCTCAGTAAGTGATATTTCTTCTCTTTTGGATTAAGAGCCTGAGGTTTCTGACCTCTATAATTCAGTATTCGTGTTATTTGTCCTGAGTTCTGTTCAGTACTTTCCCCTCCTTTGGGCTTTTACAGTTGTTTACTACCAAAGTGGAAAGGAGGGGCTTGAGTTCTCATTCAATTAGCAGCTTTGTTGGGAGGTTTGTTCATTTCCAACTACTTTCTCATTATTATTCCAAGAGAACATTAATTTGTAGAGATCATTAATTTGGCTTGGCATCTAGTATATTACATATACTTCAGGAAATTGAGGGATGAGAAAATTTAGGGCAATTGTTTAAACTGCCCCAGGGTTATGCAATTAGCTTAATTCCTAGGATGCTAATAAGTATACATGTATATACACCCATTTACACACATCTATAAAATTTATGAAATGCACTAAGAAGCAAGAACCACCAGCTGGTATGGAAGTTACCAGTCATTGTCCTTTATTTCATATTGAATTCTATGTACCCAAATATCTGGTGCCTGAGGAAGCCTAACTAATTCCTTATTTAATCCAAGAACAAAGTTGATCTTTCCTATGAGAGAATGAGAATAAGTTTCCATGAAAGAAAAACTTTAAACATTCATCATATGACTGATACCTGTCATTCAGTTTTAGGTAAAAGAGGTACCTACTGAAAAGCTCTTGAAAAATCTTTTTTCTTTCTTTCTTTCTTTTTTTTTCTAAAAAAAAAAACCAAACAATTGTTAATGACAGCCTTCAGATTTCCCTTCATTGGTAGAAAGACTCCAAAACCTGCAACGTTCTACCTGAATCATCCTTGTAGGTTGGAAAACAGTCTCGACAAAAATACCTCTGGCTAGGGTAGAGGCATTAGGATTTATAAATATATTAGATGTATTTAAAAATAATAAGACAGAAACATGTAGAATAGTACTGGGAGGGAGTTCCAGTGAATACTGAAATCACCCGTGATTAATTTCCAACTCCTTAAAATACCCCTGACCCCAAGAGATAGGAGTAAGATTAAAAAAAAAAAACTGTATTAACATGATACAAGGAAATGAACAGACCAGTTGAAGGTCGCAAGCAATGTCCATAGTTAAACATTCTGTTGATAGAACAAAACAAGTCATGTTCACACCCTAGACCAAAACATTCTGTAGGCAAACCACTCTCTGGGTGGAATCCAATGTTATCTCCTTAAGGGAACTAGAACCTTAGTTGCATCCTTCGGTTTCTGTTTGAGGTAGAAACATATCTACCTCTTTATTTCTGAAATACAAGATTTGGCTATTGCCACAACTGTTAACAATAACCTTAAGAGAGCAGAACTGTCTCATCTAAATCTAGGTGGGACCTTTGTTTGAGGTAGAAACAGACAATAANCAAAACAAGTCATGTTCACACCCTAGACCAAAACATTCTGTAGGCAAACCACTCTCTGGGTGGAATCCAATGTTATCTCCTTAAGGGAACTAGAACCTTAGTTGCATCCTTCGGTTTCTGTTTGAGGTAGAAACATATCTACCTCTTTATTTCTGAAATACAAGATTTGGCTATTGCCACAACTGTTAACAATAACCTTAAGAGAGCAGAACTGTCTCATCTAAATCTAGGTGGGACCTTTGTTTGAGGTAGAAACAGACAATAACCTTGAAGGAATAGAGGTGACTTCCAACTCTCTGACCTTTGGTCAACATGGAAATAGGCTCACATTTTTGGACCTCCACATTGTCAGAAAATTCTTTAAAAATGATTCTGCAGATGAACAGCTAATATGCATTGAGAAAGAAACACGTTTTTTCCACCCTGCCCTGCGAATTTCTTCTTCCCTACAAATGGTGTTTTGTGATTTCAGTCACATGAGCTGCCATATAGTTTCATGAAGGATAGACAAGGCAGGCTTTATCATAAAGTCCATCAGTCAATTCTCTACCCTCATCTTGCCTCCCTCTCGTGAATTCTAACTACAACTTTTATTTCCAAATGTTGACTAAAAATTATTAGACAATAACTTTTGTCTTATGTTTTTGAAAACATTAATAATTAGTTGAAAGCAGTGGAAAATCCCTACCCATTCATGCCTCTACTGTCTTCAACAACACCATCAGAATGCTTCTGCTCACAGAGGAGTAATATAGGTCTCAGACCAATTAGCCATTTATTCTCCTGTTAGCGTCGTGGCTTAACAGGTTTTGCATCATTGAGAGCCACAGTTTCCATTCAGCTGCTTCATTAATACCCTGGTTCACAGACGAAATGACAAAGTTCTGCTGATGATGAGCACAGGAGTGTCTGCAGTACTGGTCCTGTGAGCATGTGCCTTGTTTCTAGGCAACCATTGCACCCGAGAGACAGAAAGAATGAAGACAGTATCAGGAAACCTATCTCCAGATACTTGCCTGTACCTCATCATGCAGATCAGCTTCTGTTCTTTGTCCTAGGAGTTCTGCACAGATTTGTCTGCTGTCTCAAACAAATGAATACGAAGCATATTTACATTTCACACATTAAAACTCTGACTTTACCAGACAACAGAGCCAGTCAGGTATGGAATCCAGAGGTCTGGAATTTCAGGTTAGGAATTTCAGTATAGGCCAGGAGTTCAACTATCTTCAAGACATTGGGAGAAAAGGTAAATTGGTGATGTAGGGAGAGGAGACCATAAAACGGAGCAAGTATCCAGAGAGCAGTGGGAGTCATCCCAAGTAGGACATGAATACAAAGCCCAGATGGTCCTGTTGAGCAGATGCCAGGGGAGATAGTTGGATGTCAGAAATACCAGCAAGAGGTCAGGGGGAAAGATAAGATTGGCTTGCTGCTTTCTGGAATTCCTCTGGTCAGCTGCAAAGGATGTGCTCTTGTTCTGGATGACATCTACTAGACACCATATAATTCTCTCAGACTGCTTTCCACATCAGAAGACACATGGAGATTGAAGCATGGAGTGCACATTCAGATCAGTTATTTTTAAATTTTATTTTCTGAACTGGATGTTCACTTTGTATATGGAAAATAGATAGTACGAATTATGTAAATCTCTTAAGAAGCAGTCTGGTTAAAAATTCTGCTTTGCAGTAGCCAATATAGAAACCATATAAATATGAAATCATATGCCTGAGGTTTTTATATTCTATATATTTTCAAATGTGCTAATTCAAAGTGACAAAGTGGGATGATCACTAAAAAGGGTTTACAATTCTGGGGTTCTAATTTTGTTCCAGCACAGGTGTAAACTTATGCAAACATTAGAGCTTTTTAGAACATATTCCTTATTTTCTAAGAGATGACTAACTTTAATCAGCAGGTAGACATTTGGCAGGAAGCAAATGTGATAACGTGTGAAGAATTGCTTTACATCTTTCGAAATCTTTATAGTAGATTCCTCCCAACCTTAAGTTTTTATGGTTGTAAAGAAGTGAGGGGCTAGCCAAGGTGTTCAAGATGCAGAGGAGTGGCTCTGGAGCCCCAGATCTGAACTCAGATCCACATACAGATCTAGACAGGGCAGCACATACCTCTAACACCAGTGCTGGGAAAGAGATCCCAGCTCTGCCTGAAACCAGGGTGCTCCAGGTTCAGTGAGAGGAATCTCAAAAGTATAAAATAGGCAGTGACCAGAGAAAATACTTAAAATCAAACCTTAGCTTCCACAATTGTAATAGAGTATTTGTGTGCATGCGTATGTACACACACGCAAGCACACACAAATACAGAGGAAGTCAAGGCAAATCGTTACGTCATTATTTTACAGAAGCCCTTGTTTCACTCTCTTATACGCAATGGACTTGTGATGACCATCTGCATAGGTGGTTGAGGAGAGTGTCCCTGCTCTCTAAGCAACTACCTTGTAACAGCAAAATAGCAATTAAATATAGTGGACAATGTTATGAGAATTCTGTTAATGTGGCTAGTCCGCTACCCAACTGATAGGAGCATTTGGTCCAAGAGGCAGAGCTTATATTCGGCTGGCCAGAATGGATCAACGAATGTGAAAGATTGGAATAGAGAGGGGAAGAGCGGCAGGAGGAGAATTGGCTGTCGAGAAGTTGGTGCTGCCTTTTGCGGGCCAGAACAGATGATGGCAGATGCTTCGCGGCTGTGGTAACTATCTAATGTTCTGATCTTACAATTTGTTCTTTAGTTTTACAATAATAAAAATGAAGAAATCCTTATTGGAAACCCTCCAGTTAGCCTCCCCAGCACCCTCCTCTTCTTCCATTTAACCTTGTGTTTGATTTACCAGTTTTAGGAGGGCTACAGGAAGGCTTTTTCTGAAGAAGGGAGACTTGCACTTGGCCTTGAAAAATTGACTTTGGATGCAGAGGGATAGCCACAAGAAAGCAGAGAGGTGAGGAAAAGTATGTTTGGGTCATAGAATTAGATGTGCTAATCTGTTTCAGGTGAAAATGTAAATTTAGGAACAGCAACATTTATCTTTGCCGTGCAGAATGCCATACACAATTCCACATTTGTTCTTTCACAACAATAGAGTGTGTAAAAAGCCTTGTATAAGCCATTTACCCCTCATCTGTTCACAAGGGCAACAGATTTCCATCTGAACTCTGGGGATAATTTAGCAGTGTTGGTGCCTGGTTCAGTTTGTTGAAAGACAATCTACCTGTCATGTAGTCATTCCATTTCAGTCAGGTCTTAAATCAATATATAAATAAGGAAACCAGGGGACCCAAGGGGAAAGAAAGTCCTTGTGTTGATATATAGACAGGGGTTTTCCTTAAAGAAATGCGAAATGAAAAAAAAGTGTTGAAAGCTGAGGAAGGTTTAAGGGGTGTAAAGCACTTGCCTTTTAGCGTGTTATTCTTGGACAGAGGCTGTTTCACAGTCACCGTGGGGTTCTGTGTTTGTCCCAATTCATTGCTGATTTGGTTTTATGACTCTTAGTCCAGGAAATACCACATACGAAATACACTGAAGAAAAATTTCAATTATAAATTTTAAATATACAAGACAAACTAAATAAGTTCATGTCTTGGTGCCCTGAGTGCTGCGGAAAGCTTGTTCCAGAGTGGAGCATGTCATCTTTAAGCAGGGTGAAGGCAGAGGAGGGGGCACTTTGCTTCCCCTGATGACCAGTGTTGAAATGAGGTTTAATTAGAACACATTATACTGCATTTGTCATTAGCATAAAGTGCCTTAGAGACTCCTCTGCCATACCAGAATTCGATGGTAGTTCCACAGCTGCCCGAATGCCATAGGAACCTTCATGACATGACATTTTTGAAAGCATATGAAATGCAACATGCCCGTAGAGTCACTGACACATGGTGTTACTTTTCTATCTGTGTTCCTGCACTGTAAGTGACCACTGGGCACCTGGACTGATGTTTACTCCTACCTGGAGATTGTTCTGCTGCAGGGTTTTGGGTGGTGCCTCCTGCTTTCTCATCCGGCCCACCTAGCCACAGCTTGGATTAAGTTTCTGTCTTGCCTGCTATGCCTTCAGTTCATACTTTCCAGATTACCTGCTTTTGCTCCCAATATGGCTCATGAGAGTAATTGAAGTCCATTTTTAGAGATCACTCCACTTGGCATCACAAGGGGATCGACAATGGGTGCCTCTTTATGGATCAACAACTCTGTTTTAATCACGAGGTGGAGAAAGAATAAATGTCTTTTGTTCTGGCAAATGCTTGTTTCCTTTTCCTTATATAGAGTTTGTCACCACTAAAATTCATGAATGACATTTATTTTAGATAGCAGTATTTGTTGATATACTTTCCCCAAAGTACATCAATAGAAGACCCAAAGCAGAGGACCTCACACAGTCTGAATATTTTCATTTCTTTATCTTGAAACAATACACTTTAGAATTATAATAATCCTCTCATTAAAATGTATCCTATAGTAATATTAAATGGAACTTCTACAGAAGTTCATGTATATATGAAAAAGTTTAATTGACTAAGAGGCTCAATGTTATTGACTCTCTGATTTGATTGTAGGCGTCTCTTATACATACAAGTAATTCTTATGTGGAGCCCAGTGCCTCTCATGCCTGCGAATTAAAACACCTTGATAAATGCAATGGTGATTCAGGAGGCCTAGATTAGGGCTTGGGAGTCCATGCCTTTAATAAACCACTAGGGGTTCTCACACCACAGAAAGATTAGGTCGTGAGGCTAGAGATGCTACCGTATAGAACTTGATTTCATTTCTATGTTTAGAATCTGAAGAAAACACTATCTAGCACATAGTCTCTGTTTAATATAGACTAGATAAATTGAGTTATAAGGTAAAAAATGTTAAAAATTTGACAAGGATAATGGTTTATTCTATTAAAAGCTCAAGACTACATAGAAAGTGAATAAAGAGATGGTATCACACAGAGTGGTTTGTTGCTCTAGTGTTTTGAATGGTACTGTGTTAGAATACTGGTGTATTTCACTACATTCAAAACTACATACAAAAGTCTGTGCTAGGTATTACAGGGATAGTCATGTCTGCAAAGAATGAAATTTGTACTTCTGTTTCTGGAAACTTATATTATTTGGAAAAATATAAATTATCAGATTTGGTGTTAGGATCTATCTTTCCATCATGGCTGCTCACTTATAATTATTCACCCAGTACCAACACCATATGTGATTCTGCTTATCGGGAGCTTTTTGTAGTAGAAAAGGTAAGATTCTTATTTTTATTTCTACTGTGGTCTGTGTGCACGCATATGTGAGGGAGGGGGCATATGTGTGCATATGCATGTGCATGCATGCATGCATGTGTGTATGCTTAAGCCATGCAAGAATGGGTCCTAGATCAGATGCATTGGCTCTGGAATCATGGAGTATTGTGAGCAGCCTGATGTAGGTGCTGATAACAGAGCTTGGGTCCCTTAGAAGTGCAATACACACTCTTATTAATTACTGAGCCATCTCTCCAGCCCCACTAGAAGAAGCTGCTTTTGTTGGACAGGTTCAAATCTCCAAACTTTTTGTTAACAGCTGAATGTGCTGTGCGTACCCAAAAGACATTTACAAAGTAAAAATTGCGCAACTGTGACCTTTTGATGTACAATAAGTCATGCCATATTTTTAATAGATAATGGTGAATCTATTGGCGAGTCTAATAAGGGCACCAACAGTAATGTAGAGAAAAAGAGAAATAATCTTCCCCAGGAAAGAGCACACTAATTGTTTTCAATACCAAATAATCAGCTCTGAGAAAACAATTCTTACAAATTAGTTATAAATTGTATAAATTGTTGGTTTGTTGACTATCTATTTAGTTGCTTGTTCTTTGTGTAGGACTGATGCCTAGGAAGCTTTTATTAGTCAGGGTGCTTGGGGGAAGAAAGGCATTTGGGGATGGCCTAGATCTAGTCCAGATGTGCCCTATGGTTATCATGGGTTTTCCATCCATCGCTCCTCCCCATTTATGGAGGTTGACCAGTCAGCTATATTTTTGGTTTGCTTTTTAAAATTCAAGTCTATTGTTTTAATCCCCATACATACAAGTAACATTATATGGACTGAAGAATTTATATTTAGGAATATATTTAGATATGTACATATGAAGGAAACAAGAGTTACTGGAAAAAAAGAAGCCATGAATTTGAAAGAGGACAAGGAAATGATTACGGGACGGTTCTGGAGGTGGAAAGGAAAAGGAGAAAGGTAACTATATTATAATCTCAAAACATTTTTTTAAGAAGACAAAAATAATGAATTGTTTACCTCATCTTATTTTTCCAGACTTTTCTGCAAAGTAGATATGACAGATTTTCTCCTTTGCTTTCTTTTTAAAAGAGTACAAGAAGCTGATACTTGAAGATAAATTATCTTCCTCTGCATCATATTGCTTAGAGGACAGAGGACCCATGGTATGAGCCCAAGCAGTATTGACCCTTCCCGATAAAATTCTCTTATCTCCCAGTACATAATGCTCTAAGAGAGGGTAAACAAATATGGTGGGCACTCAAAAAAATCAATAGACCATAAATGAGTGATGGGAGTAAGCCTAACGTTCATGATATTTCAGTATGGTAGAAAGAAAATCCAAGGAATTATAATGATCTAAAACTGAAAAGACAATGACTTCAGAGTTTTCAACTTAGATGCAAAAGAAGCTGTGGAGATGGTTCAGTGTTTAAATTACTTGTCACCCAAGCACGAAGATCTATGTAAAACTAGTCTCTAATTCCACCACTGGGAAGAGGCAGGCAGATCCTGGGAACTTGCTGGCCTTCCATTCTAAGCAACACAGCAAACTCCAAGCACAGTGAGAGACCTTTCTAAAAAAATTAATGTGGGACATTGCAGAAGAAGACCTTTGATATTGACGTCTGGCCTACATATGAGTGTGTATGGGTACATTCTCTCTCTCTCTCCTCTCTCTCTCTCTCTCT
>LOEQ01005724.1:82083-99117 GCA_001685075.1 Bramus lutescens | reverse complement strand
ATGGATAAGGAAAATGTGGTACATTTACACAATGGAATACTACACAGCAGAAAAAAATAATGACATTTTGAAATTTGCAGGCAAAAGGATGGATCTAGAAAACATCATTTTGAGTAAGGTTACCCAGACACAGAAAGACAGTTCATATGTACTTACTCATAAATGGTTTTTAAACATAAAGCAAAGAAAACCAGCCTACAAATCACAATCCCAGAGAATCTAGACAACAATGAGTGCTCTAATAGAGGCATACATGGATCTAATCTACACAGGAAGTAAAAAAAGACAAGATCTCCTGAGTAAACTGGGAGCATGGGGACCTTCAGGGAGGGTTGAAGAGGGGAGGGGAGAGGCAGGAAGGTTAGCAGAGAAAAATGTAGGGCTCAATGAAAATCAATAACACACACATACACATATACAAATTCATGTTCTGTGCTGTGGTATTTTATTTGTATCTTAATAAATAAAGCCTTCCTGAAGATCAGAAAAGTAAAACAGCCACACTCGCCAGCATTATAGACCAGGCAGCAATGACATACACCTTTAATCCCAGTAGCCACACTAAATTGCCATAGAAATCAGGTGGTAGTGGTACACACTGGTTGACCCAGGTTTCTGTCCTGCCCGGTTCCCATACTCATTAAGTTCCAGAGAAATCACACAGAGGTCTACATTAATTATAAACTGATATGCCTAGTATACAGCCTTCTTATTAACTATTATAACTTAATTTAGCCCATAATTCTTATGTGTGTTAGCCATGAGGCTTGGTACCTTTTTTGGCGAAGCAGTCACATCTTGCTTGCTCTGTGCCTGGCTTCCTCTGTGTCTGGGTGATGGCTGCAGATTGACTGTTTCCTCTTCCCTGAATTCCTATCCTGCCACTACTTCCTTCCTGGTCACCCTGCCTTTACATCCTGCCTGGCCACTGACTAATCAGTGCTTATTTAAAATACAAGTAACAGGGTACAGACCATTGTCTCACAGCACACACCCTTAATATCTGAACTAGAATGGATTATAAAATGGGAGACGACAGCTGACAGACAGTCCCATTCTGAGGTTTCTTGGAGGCAGGATCACCATTTTCGGACCGAGGTAAGTGCTAGTGACTGGGTGCTTTGCTTTTATGGCCTTCAGGTTGAACCCAAGTATCTGTCACCGAGGTTTTATTCATCCTGCTTCAGTTCTGGATGTTTGATACATTCAAAACCAAGCTTTCAGTCTCTGTAACAATAACCCAAATGATCACACTGTAATGTCACTATACAAGCAAATGCATTCTACTCAGTGTAAGTAATGATTCCTATATATTTATATATATGTAGGCATTTCTTTTACTATGACGTAAACTTTAGTAGGTTAAAGAAGTCACAAAAATACATTTAATACAGTACTTGTTGAAAAAAATGAACTGATGGTGACACAATATGAGACACATTACCACATAGGGGCTATAAAAATCAAATGCTCAAGAGCTACATTTAACATAAGGGCAGTAAAAAGCCAGATGTCAATCAATGGGGTGTGGTGATTTGGAGAAAGGCAGCTTTCACACCATACCTGAAGCATTGTAGAAACATTTGGAGTCAAGTAAGCCACTTGTGTTTTGGATATGTTTTTTTTAGTAATTGACTTATAATCTGCTGTCAATTATTTGGGGGAATTTGATTTATACTTATTTAAAATACCATTTCTTAGCTCCACTGACCCACATCTGTTTGCCTACTTCTACTCCAGAACTGGAATAATAATTTATACCAGAAAGTCATATTAGGTGTTTAGAAGACAGCGACAATTTGAACTAATTCAAGGAAAACATGTTGATTATAAACTGCATGCCACATACAGTCTGCAAAGCATGATGTAGGAAAATAGCTCAGGATAATTCAGCATGAAATATTGTCCCAGCTGCAGGAATAAACTCCAGATAGACCCATGGAAGTGCGGGATTCTTACACACCTGGATGGATTAACCTGTTTACGCCACATATTCCTTGTCATTTCTATGTTTTTATTTCCACAAATTATGAGTCGTTAACATTGTGACTGAGCAAGCAAGGCAGGATGGTGAAAGCAGCAATAAAAAGTTAAAAAAATCAACAAATACTTTTGTTTCTAAGGAATGCAAGGTCTGTTAAGCAAGTGGTGTAACAAAGCTTTGGTAGACAGGCCTTATGGGATGATGCTCTAACTGTGAGCTGAGTTAGTTCTCTCCATGTTAGGAAGTCAGAGGACAGTCACAGAGGAATTTGTAGCAACTGTCAAGGTCTAAAGATGGCAAAGCCAGAGCATATACATCAGTGATACACCTACATACCACTTCCTGAAAGTATAGTCAATAGAATAATGGTGATGATACAACAGGAAAAAAGTCTGGCTTTATCCTCAACAGTCAAATAGCATGATTCATTCATGCATGCATGAGCGTACGCACGCACGTGCGTGCGCATGCACACACACGCACATCACACATACACCAGAATATGACAACAGAGGAGGTTGATGAGTCTGCAGTTTTCAGTCTGTGATGGTTTGAATGAGATTTCTCCTATACTCACAAGTGAACATGTGTCCCAGTTGGTGGAGGTGTATGAAGAGGCTTAGGAGGTTTGGCCTTACTGGAGGAAGTAGTATGTCATTGGGGGTGAACTTTGAGATTTCAAAGACACACATCTTTCCCAGTTTTCTCTTTGCTTTGTATTACATATCAAGATGTAAGCTATTAACTTCCAGCCCTAGCCACCATGCATACCTGCTGTAATACTTTCTGTCATAATGGTGATGAACTCTTACCCTTCTGGAGCCATAATGTTCAAATAAACCCATCCTTTTAAAAGTCGATTTGTGATAGTATTCTATTACAGACATGGAAAAGTCACTAATACCAGTCATCCGCAAGAAAAAGTTATACTAACTTTACCTAATGTGCCTAGACCATGTTCATATTTTATTACTGAGGACCTGTGACTAACAGTGCCTATGACTAATCTTTGGCAAAGCAGGGTGAAGACAAAAGAAGTTATGAGATTCAAATGACAGTGTCTTAGATTTGGTGATGATCGAAACTGAATTGCAGCAAATAACAAGTTGCAGTGGATTGTGTAGTACTTACTATGCTTAGTGCAGCATACAGAACATATTAAGTCTCATTTCATAACCTTCACCCAAGCACATTGCTTCCTTCCCTCTGATATATTAGCTGCTGCATTCATGCTGTCTTGCATTTCCATTCCCTTTTCCACCACTGCGCAGTCTGCTTGTAAATAAGGAGTGGTGGTATATATCGTATGGGGCTGTGAAAATATAAAATATATGAAGCACTTATAATGGTAAGGTCATAGGCCTTGGTAAGAGCAATAATACTGATGCAGTGGATAATTGTTTGGTCCTTGTCAATCAACTCTAAGAACTATCTGCTGCTTGACCTCCTACAGCTAGTATCTGCCATTGTTTCCTTCTGCATACTCCTTAAGCAGCTAGAATTGCACAATATTTTTCCAAATGCCTGATCTTTGATATTTTCTATAATAGAATTTAACACAGGATTTTAATAATTTGCACCTTCTAAGTCTCCATGTGCCATATTTATTATTATCAAATTATTACATATTCCTTGGATTCCTACTTGTTTTTCCTAGATCTACCCTCCAGCCAGATATTATGTCAAATTACTTGGAAATATTTAATTAATTAAATTTAATTGAGGCTATTTTAATCATTTTTTCACATATGATTGATATGGAATTATCCTCTGTATAAGGTGAATACCATTGGTTAATAAAGAAGTTGACTTGGCCTGATAGGCTAGAACAGAGTTGGGCAGGAAAACTAAACTGAATGCTGGGAGAAGGAAGGAAGAGTCAGGGAAAAAGCCCATGGAGCAGCCACCAGAGATAGACATGCTGAAACTTTGCCAGTAAGCTATAGACTCGTGGAGATATACAGATTAGCAGAAATGGGTTAAATTAAGATGTAAGAGTTAGCCAGAAATACGCTTAAGCTATTGGCCAAATAGTATTACAGATAATATAGTTTCTGTGCGGTTATTTTGAGAGTCTAGGCAGCTGGAAAATGAACAAGCAGCCTCCTTGCTACATATGATCAAAATCTTGAAGCAAGTTCCAATCTTCCCAAGAATAAATCCTGCTTTCCTGCTGTCATTGAGAGCCCTTCTAGCTTTCTGGTTTTGCCTGCTGGCTAGCTTTGATATTTGCTATAGAATCATAGATTCACTGACTAGCCTCCTTGCTGTTCCTGTCACTGAGTTATATTCTTCCACATTTCTTTCTGCTTTAATCAGTCAGACACATCTTTGTATTGACATGTGTTCAAAGTTTCTGTACCTCTCAAATGCCACTGGGGGAAATACCTATGAAAGCTCCACAATTAACACATCAGTTTGTGCTGTTGTTTTCTTCTCTGAAATTATAAACCAGGCCTTTCATACTAGAAAACTTTATTCATTTATCCAATTCCAGGCTTTTGATACGCTTGGCTTATAAGACTCATATCTTCCTTCTATTGCAGTCATATGGCCGATTGCATGTTCTCTAATGCTTTTATGATTTATTCTTACAGCTATTAAAGATTGGAGATAACTCATTTTTTCATTATATTACATATACATTTGTTGTCATTTAGCAAAATCATATTTGTGAACATGACTTTTCAAATAACTGATGTAAATTCTATAAAGGTAGAATTTTATCTTTTATTCCTTTCAATTTCTATATATGTCATGCTCGAATGATTTAATTGAAACCACCAGGCATTTATTAATTGCCTGCTGGCTTTATACTGGCTGCCGTGAGACATAGGAGATAAAGCATGAACATTTCCCTCAAAGAATTCTGTATTTGGACCAGATTGTTCTTCTAATGTACTATCCTCTTATCAGAAAACCAACTCAAATTATAACCGAGCATGTTTTAAGATTGAATAATATATTTGTGTTTTAAATCCCATATATGTCTTTAGTTATAGAGTTAAATCAAAGGTAAAATGGAAAGAAAAATTTACTTCCAGCTTGTTAAAGGGCAAGTGTCAATGTTCTGCTATTTTGCCAACAGCTCACAGACATATTTTTAATTTAATTTTTTTCTTTTTCTAAAAGCTTTTTACCTTCCTTTATTTGGGTAAGATTTCTGATCTATAGAGTGATATATTTACTGAAGAGTCCTGTGTAGAAATCACACACTAGCCAGCTTGACATATCTTGGCTACACTTTGCATAATGATGGAGTCATTCCACTTAGAAAATATGCATCAAAGATCTTTAAATTTGGTTAGGCTAAGGCATCTTTTCTTTGAGCAAGATATATTTTTTTTGATTGCAATTGTAACTTTCTGTCCAGTGCTAGAAGTGACATCTTGCAAAATCCATGCAACTCAGCAGTCTTATCTTGAACGTCTAGGCCAATATATTAATTTCTGCCCATCAGCCAACAGCAGCTTCTGCAAACCATCTAGAAACATGATTTATCAAATCACATCTGCTTACCTCCTGACATGTCTAAGATAACCACTGCTGGAGGAAGGATTAATCCGTGTTCTTCCCAGAGGAGCCATTTTGGACTCAAACCCCAGAATTTGTTTAATAGTTAGAATTTTTTGGTTTGGCAACTGCAGCAGATGAACAATGTTTAGATGTGTAGTTATGGAACAAAGATAATATGTAGACTGTCCTTTCTACTTGTTTTCTAGTCTTTTAGTTGCCGGATTCCACAAAAATCAAAGGTGGCACAGTGCTGACTTCCCAGTGTGTTTCCCTAGGCAATGTCTGTGAGCGTTGTTATTGGAGAGCAGCAACACTCTCAGCACAGAATGCATCTGAGGAAGAAGGATGTGGACAGCATCCCTGGGACATCAAGGCTGTCTATAGGGTTTATTTTCTGAATGTGACCATAAAGGAAATATGATATGAAAACATTGCTCGACTATAGATGCAATCCAATTTATGGAAAAACCTGACAATGCCCATATTGATGAGATATTCCTAGCAGAGGGTTTCCTTCTGTTAGTACGGGGTCATCTATTTTTGTCATATAGAAATTGAAAGATATAGACCAAAATTAAGAGATGAGAACATGTTGGAATTAAGCCTCCAAGATAAAATTTTATAAAAATTTGAAAAAGTTGCTGGGAGTATTTTTAGCAACTTTCCAAGTTGCACTTACTTCTGACTTAAGCCATCCACATTTGTATTTGAATCTGTTTGCATATTGAAGATGGAGACATTGTGAGACCGAACCATCTCTGCCCATGAGTGCATGTGTATGTGATTTAGAGAATTTTCTATGGCACTTTTGATGACACAGCAGAAAAGATGCACACAGTGGAAAACACAAAAACCAGAGCAACTACTTTTATTAGTTTCTTATTGTTATATTGATTTGTGTGCTTAATTGCTGTACGTTATGAATTTGTAATTCCATTTAGGAAATTGCTCTTAGATTTTATGCTCATGAAACTTTAGTTTACTTAAAATATTTAAGAAATTACTATTTAATCATTCAGATAATTTTGTTTCTCAGAAAAACATTTCATTTTAATAGAATTTAAATCTCACCATTGTTCCCAATGTGTTTCTGATTTTCATAGTCTAGATTCACCTATCTAAGGACATCTCACCTCATTAAGTATTCAGTTATTTAATATATATTTATTGGCTACTTGATATATAACAAAGACATTAATATGTGCTCAGAAATAAAATGAAATATGTGTCCTCTGTTCTCCAAGGACGCAGTCTCACAAGAGACTGAAATGAGGAACAATAGTACGTTAAGAGAGCATAGAGGTAGAGCTGAGTGATTTTCTGAGTTCATGTGGATGTGGAAGAAGGAATGTTTCAGCATGGCAAACAGTTCTCTGAGAAAATGTCAAACGTTCATAAGACAGTGCACTGGAAAGACTAATTCTAGCATATGGCAGGTGTCAGGTCTACTGAAAACAGTAAGATCCCTTTTAAATTTCTTAATTGTTACATCTCCTTATTGAGGCCTCCATACTCAGTTCTCAAATGCACTGGTGGAATGAATGCTCAATATTGTCAAGGGAATGTGAACTAGTAAGCTTTTGGACGAGGAAGACAAGCCCTGATTTGATTTCTATGTGGCAATCCAGCTGGCTCTGTGAGGCAATCCTGACCTTCACTGGGACCACACTTGGTTGATGGTCTCTAGTGATGGAAAGCTGTCATGAATGGAAAACTGGGCTAGGGAGATGGCTCAGTGGATGTAATGGTTAGCTTAACTGACAACCAGAAAAAAATATCATCCAACTGGGGAGAGAGTCTGGATTTGAGGGATGGATCATCTAGAGCAGGTTGCCCTGCTGGCTTGTTTCTTGGGGGATTATAATGATTGTCTAAATTTACATGGGAAGACACAGCCTGAAGCTGTCTGACACATTCCCTGATCTGTGGCCCTGGTTTTAAAGCAGAGAGATCTGGATCAGCAAGAACATGCATTCATGTGTTTCTGGTTTTGACTATGAATATTACTAGTTGTTTTAAATTATTCCTACTGTACCCCTTCTGCTCTAATGGACAGTGATCTGGAACTGTAAGTTGAAATAAACACATTCTTGACATGTTATGGGATATTTGTGCACTATGTAAAAATACATTGCTGTGATTGGTGTAATAAAAAGCTGAATGACCAATAGCTAGGCAGGAGGTATAGGTGAGACTTCTCGGCAGAAAGAGAATCCTGGGAAGAAGAAAACAGATTTGCCAGCCAGATTCAGAGATTCAGAGGAAGCAACATTAATAGTGGAGAGATGAGGTAGTGAGCCATGTGATAGAACATAGATTAAGTAAATGGGTAAGTTATAAGAGCCAGTAGGACTAGCCTAAGCTAAGACCAAGCTTTCATAATTAATAATAAGTCTCCATGATGTTATTCAGGAACTGGTAGCCCAAAGAAAAATTTGACTACACTTACCCTACATTACTTTTTGTCAGAGAATTATATCAGTACAACAGAAACAATTAGGGCAGTGGATAAGGGCTTACTGTAAACTCCATAATGTGTACCCATGTAGAAAGCTGGAAGACTCAGGGAGAGGAGACAGGTAGAAGAGATACCCGCCAACCATCAGCCTCGATGAGTCAGTGAACAGTAAGCAGCTCCGTCTCAAAAAATAAAATGAATAGAGATGAGGAAGGCATCTAGTGTTGATGTCCAACTTTCACAAACACACATACATGGACACATGCATGGACACATACATATAACACACACAATTACAAGTAAAACAGGTGCAGAAATTTCTTTGATATAAACCAAGGTAAGTTATTAATAGCATATTACTCTTTCTTCTTTTCACCCAGTCATGTGATTTACTCTTCAATTCTAACAGTGTTAGTGAGGGGTGGATTTCTGGATTAAAACAAGGAATGGAACCATTCCAGTAGAGCTGCCATGATGCTTCTGACAAGTACTGTCAGTTCCCGCATGTACTCTCTTACATTCTTGTCAAGCCACAGTGGGGACTGAGACAGATTCTCTTGCACCTTCCTCACCTTGGAGGGGAACAATCAGTACTGAATGCTTGTTTCTTTCTTTCCTTCAGATGTACATGGCAGGGAAGAAGAGAATACTGTGTAATTTTGATAATCACGTGTTCTCCTAAGTAAACAAAATATGCTTTACCATAGATTTTATTTAAAGTCATCACCTTTCATAATTATTTCATTCAGTGCCATAATTTTCTAATTAGTCTGTGTAATTACAGGTTGAACATCCTATAATCACATGCATTTAGGTTAATTATAAAAACCATTAATTACTGTTGAGGAATGGTACCTGTACAGATGAAATTCATCTCAAAAAGTAACTCAGGTTTCAGGAAGATGGCATCCAAAACTACAAAGCATTACATGGATTATTATATGCAGTGCATCAAAGCAATAGAACACATTTAAGTTTTTAGTGTTTGAGCAAATTCAATTAGTATTCATTTCATGTTGACTTCAAGAGGCTGACAAAATTATGTTTGGATGAATTTATGACTCATAATTTATATCTATCTACAAAACAGCAATAAATGCCTTGGGAAATGACTAACTAGCATCTACATAATAACTAAATGTGAATGTTTCCTACTGGAAAACAATGAAAACAACCTAAAGTATTCAAAAGCTGCACATTATTTGCAAAAATAAACCTGAAATATTTGCTAATTTGAAAATGCTAATTTAAATGGTAATTAAAAAAATATTTGGTCTTAGGTATGTAGCTTAGTAGCAGAATTCTTATTTAGAATGCTAAAGACTCTGGGTCAATTTCCAGCACCCTACCAATAGAAAGACAGACAGACACAGAGAGAGAAAGAAATAAAAAAGAAAATTTGCATTTACTGAGCAATATATAAATTTTATGAATTTATTATTTTTGCTTATTTTGTTTGTGGCTAAAATGTATGTTAGGTCTTTTGTCCTTTCATCAAAGTCAGCAAAAAAAAAAGATTGTAATCTCCATTCCTAGAAAAAGACCTTAATCTTCATATAGTCCAATACTGTTCTTATGAAAAATTTCAACTCTCAGTCAATTGCTATGTGTGTATATATATATATATATATATGAATACTAAATAGAACAAACATAAACTTTGATTTTAGTTACAATTTTGGCATACAAATGAGTAGTAACAAATGCATTTTATAGTTTATTTAGGTCATTGAATATACATATGAAGTTAGAATTTCTCTAAAAATACATAATTTGGAAATTTAAACTAAATAAAACCATTGCAAACTTAAAATTAATGTACTCATTTAACTTCAGGTGTAAGGTAAAAGCCTTTCGAATGGAAGTTTGAAGTTATAATGCATTGTCTGTTATCTAGCTTTGGATTCTTTAGCATTAAAATGAAACAAAACAAAAACCACTAAGGTTACTTTGCAAAGTTTTCTATGACAACCTGGCTTTTGCTTACCTTAAAAACATTGGTGGTGGGCACTAAAGACCTTATTTTACAGGTGTGAGGACTTGAGTTTGGATCCCCAGCACTCTTACAAAAAAAAAACCTGTAATTATGTCTAATTTAAGTACTGCAGACAGGGATCTCAGGAGTTCACTGACTAACAAAAGTAAGATAAACAGCAAGTTGCAGATCCAGTAAGAGAATCATGCAGTGGTGGCCTGGTTATAATGGGATAGCTCATGGAATCTGAATTCTGCCCCATTGAAAGAAACCAATGATTGATGCTGTAGCCACAGGCCCTAGAGGAGAGTTTACTATTACTGATTTTTAATTTTTTATTTATTATTTTAGCTCCTTCAACTTATTTTTCTGCTTTTTTATTAAAAATATATTTTAAAAGTTGTACAATATATTCTATTCTGGATGTGGTTTTCTCTCTTTTAATTCCTACAAGATCTTATCCACCACCCTACTCAATCAAGTCAATACTATTTCTTTATTTCTCTCATGTTATTATTTTATATGATTGAACAGTCAGTCATATAAAATGATAATAAACAAAACAGAATAAAACAAGATGAAAAAGAGTCAAAGAACAGGCGCAAGAAACACATATAGGTGCAGAGACACACATTCTCAAACACAGAAATCCCATGAAAGCATAAAACCTGATACCACATGACAGATAAAAGATCTGTAAGGGAAAATAAAAAACAAACAAGCAAACAAAGTCCTACCAAAGTATTATAAGACAACCTCCACGCCCACCCCCCAAAAATATAAGAAATTGCCATCAAATTGGTCTTGTGTTGGCCATTTACTGGTGGGCATGGGGCCTGGCCATAAGAGTGCTCTGTATATCTGGTGAAATTTGATTACAGAACACTCACTTTCCCTTTGCAAGCAGTGATCAAATGAAGATAGCTTCTGGTTTAGGGATGGGGGCTGGTCTCTACTTCCCTCTCAGCACTGGTACCTCATCTGAATTATAACCCTGTTTGCCCTTTGCACGTGGTCACAGTCTCTGTGAGTACATGTGTGCATTGGTCCTGCTGTGTAGAGGAGTCCATGATTCCTTGGTGTGCTCCATCCCCTTCACTTCTACCGTTTTGACTTCTGTAGGGTTTCCTGAGTCCCAAGGGGATGTATTTGATGGAGACATCCAATGTAGGACTGAGTGTTCCAGTGTCTCTAATTCCCTGCACATTGTTCAGTTGGGATCTGTGTATTTGTTCCCATCTGCTGCAGGAATGACCTTTGATGATCACTGAGAAAGACATTGATCTATGAGCATAGCAGAATGTTATTAGGAATCCTTTTATTGTTATGTTCCTTCAACAGAACAGAAGTGTATGAAAGAAATCTAAAAGGAATCACCCCCCCCACACACACACAAACACACAACTCCCCCACAAAAAAAAACCAAAACAGGAATACAAAGAATCACCTCCAGTTCAAGGGAAGAGTTGTATCTAATCATATTGTAGGCCAAAGGGGCCCCATGGAAAGCCCCAAATAACCTAGACCATTGCCAAGTCTGTGGGTTGCTCTCCACAAACTGACAGTAAGGACCTATTGCTGAAGACAATACCTATACAACTCACTGAATTTGGAAAAGTTAAGCTGGCACTGACCTAGAGCCTTCACCCCTACTGAGTAGCATTCATTGTTCTGGAAGGTACTCTGCACGCTACCACAGGAGAAAGATAAACACCACCCCAGCTACAAACCCTATGATCTACAATTGTAACCCGCCTGCAAGATGCACTAGTGTAACAGTGGCATGAAGTTTATGATACTATTAACCAAAGTTTTAATTTTTAAATTTATCTTACTTAAGGCTTACTCCAAGAGATGGAACCTTGTGCTTTTACCTGTACACCCTATTAAACTGTCTTCTAAAGATAGGACTGTATCCATAGATTAGGGTTAATGTCAGACTGCCAGAAAAACTCCTTACAGTTTGATGGTGAACACTTATCACTGACCAAAGTCCCAAAAGTAGCCAGTGGTAGCATGCTTGAGCATAAATGGGGCATCTATTTTATCCCCTTCAGGAATATTTTAGAAGAAGGGGTAAAAAGAATGTAAGAGCCGAAGGAAGGAGGGATGCCATAGTAAGAGTCTCCTGGACATGATGTAGTTCACGAACTCATTGCAACTGTGGTTACTTGCATTAGATTGGGCTTCTCAACATGTTAGGAAATATCGGGGAGGAGATCAAAAGGCCCCTTTTAAAGATAGGGTTTTAGAAGAAAATGAAAGGAGAGGAGACAGGTAACAAGGATGAAAATGACGAAAATCCTCTAAGTAATGCATGAAACTGCTAAAGAATAAATTATAAAGTAAGGTGAAGAAGTGATTGACAATAACACGCTGACATCAACCTTTGGCCTCCACATATACCAATGGGTAAACATACTGATTACACACATCTACATGTGCTTAGACCCTCTCATACTGGTTTGCAATCCCAGCACTGAGAAGATGGAGGCTGGAAGGTCACATGCTTGAGCCTGGCCTGAAGCATATGGCAAGTGTAAACCAAGAGAAAGGAATAGACTTCATGGCTCATTGTCATTACTTTGCATAAGGAGATTAGACTTTACTGACTAATCGCCAAGAATACCTTTTCTTCCTTTCCATTCAAATATATTTAATGTAGTCACTGTTTAATTGCATAAAATTTGGGGTTGTCTATATTCTTATACAATGTCAATTATTCTGCATGATGTTTAATAAATGTACAGTATATGTCATAAATATCATTTTGAGTACTCAGTATTAGTTTTAGCACCTAATCCAAGTGACTATGTGTGCAATTTGTCCACTATTTATACTGTGACATGACATTCCTTGTTATGAATTCACTGAGACTTTTATATTCAACACTGTAGTGTTGGACACTCACTCTACAAATGAAACTGACACATTGTTATATGTATGTATATGTATACATAGACCAGTTTTTGTATAATTTATATCTTGTTTCAATCAACAATTTTAGAGGTATTCATGAATAAAATTATTGCTCCTTGTCATAGGCTGCTTTTGTTTCTAGAATACAGTCCATGAGTCCATCCATAGTGCATGAAGGTTTCTATATTTGCATACCTTTTCCTAGCGTTTGCATTTTCCTGTATTCACCAAAGTTTAGTTTATTTGAATAACTGACAATCCTTTGTACTTTGGGATGACTGAAGACTTAGATGGTATTTGAAAATCCAGTTAGAAAGTTTCTATGCCCCCTTCATCTAGCTTCAACTGTTCTTAACATGACCATAATGCTTTGTTTTGAAATCAACACTGGCGTGATACTATTAACCAAGGTTTTAATTTTTAAATTTATGTTCTTTCTCTGTTCCAGAATATAACATTGTGTTTATTGTTATATGACTATGCTCTCCTATGTATGATAGTTTCTTAGTCTTTCATCTTTGTCCCTTACCATAGGCCTATAAGGACTGTAGGTAGATTTACTGTAGAATGCCCTTAGTCAGCCTTGTTTGCTGTTTTCTTCTGATTAGACTGGGTTTCAGGTTTGAGGGTAATAAAGTAGATGTGACGTCTTTTTTCCTCATCTCATAGTAAGGCCTACATGATATAAGCATGAATCTACTTTTCATCGAGATTCAGTCAAGTAGGGTCCATTGTTGCCTTAACTGTCATTTTTCTCCTATTGGTGGGTTAATGTGTAACTTCATATACCAGGGAATATTTTGTGTTCAGTTATCTAAACTGCTATTCACATCTTTGCCCACTTTCTTTTAATGACCCTGTATTTTTCCTCTCAACAAAAACAGTCTGCTGTTTTCTAGGAACAAATTCTCTGTCAGTTTTTGGTACTGAAAATGTATTCTATCTCACCCAATTATTCTGGAATTCTTTCCCAGAAATTTTAATTTATTATTTATTAAGATTTCTTTATTTTATTTTTGTTTAGATTTGTAATTTTAGGAATATTTCCTGATGTTAGATTATAAAGATAGTCTCAATTGTTTCAGATCAAATATAAACTGCTGGATGTGGTGGCATACACGTTTGACCTCAGATCCTGGGAAGGAGAGGCAGACAGGATCTCTGTGAATTCAATACTAGCTTGGTGTGCATGGGGATCCAGATAAGTTAGGGTAACTGGAGGTGTGCAATCCAGTTGCAGCCCATCTTGTATGTTGTGCTAAGTAACAATAAAGTTTTATTGATTGATTGATTGATAATTGATTTAGCAGTGAGTTTCTTTCTTGAACACAGGTTTGATGCATTTATGGTACTGATTTTAGTATAAACCGAGTCTTCTCTGTGTGTTCTGGTCCTTTGACTTAGTGTTCTGCTCCTGTGGCAAAGTATCAAGGATGCTGCCTTGCATCCTGATTTTTGCCTCTGGTGTATGATTTCCATTTGGCAGCATAAGTGTCAAATATCAATCTTTAAGAGGCTGATGTGTTCCTATGCTTCTTTACCATCCTATATATGTGTTAAACAACTTTACCAATTAGTCAAATGCTATTCCTAATGCAGTTGCATTTAGCTTACTGATAAATTGAGGGGAAGAATTGACGTAAGCATCTCTGTTGAGATATTGTTTTTTGTCCTTTTTTCAAGACAGAAATTTTATTTATTGAAGTCTTTCAAGTCTTTGATTTAGTTTATTATTCTGAAATTTGTACCTAGTCATAAAACTATTCATAAGAGTTGTTTCTAAATTACTTCTAGTAGAGTTGAGTTTCATAAGCTGATTCAGTATCAGTTCATTCTTTCTACATCTTTTACTTGTACCTTTTGCATACTTAATCTTACTCATTAGGCTAAGCAACCTAAATTTTGAATTTATATTATAGCAGTCACCCTTCTTTGTACAATGTAAATTCTCTTATGGAAATTATTCTCTGCCTGCCTGACAAACAGGCACTAGACATAATAACTATGTAAAATATGTTCCATCAGAGAGGAGCAAAACGCTGTAGGGAAAATAAAATAGATGTGAAGAGAACAAAGAACGTTGGTGGTTTGTGTAGTCATGTTGGAAATGACAGGGTAGGCTCAAGAAGATGGCAAATGAACAATAACTTTAATGAAGTGGCTCAGAATTACATACATGTTAGATAGCAAAGTCTTTTGTGAAGCCACTAGCCACTGCAAATGCCACAGCGCCTGTATCAAGAAAAAAATCACAAGGTCCAGGAGACGGGACAGAGGTAGCACTGAGGTAACTATTTTAGTAATACAGTTAAGAATGATAGTTTAGGCCAGAAAAGGCCAGTGGAGATACTGAAAAAATCTATATTTGTGATATATTTTTAAATTCTCCGCTTTTCTAATTTTAAAAATAATATTTTATTAATTCTTCGAGAATTTATTACAATGTATTTTGATCACATTCATCTCCCCTACTAGCTTATCTCAGAAACACACCAAAACCTTGCCCACCTATCTTAAATCCTTTCTTTTTTTAACACTATGGAGTCCAATTTGTTGCTCAAATACTCAAGGGGATGGGATGACCTCCTTGAACATGGTCAACCTACCTGGGGTCATTCCCTTAAAGAAAGCTGGCTTTCCATTTCCTAGATGCTATCAATTAACAATAGTTCCTCATCTAGAAATTCATGATCACCTTTCTTCTTCATGTTGGAATTTTGTCCAGCTTGAGATTGTCCAAGTCTTTGCATGTTTTCCTAATTACTGTGAGTTTTTTTGTGTGTGTGTGCACATATTATATTGTATCTGTAAAACTGTTTCATGGTAGTCAAAGCTTTTTGGAGTAAAGCTTTTTGAAGAGTGTCTTTACAGTCCTGTGGATTTCATTGGTGGCTATCACCTCTTTTATTTTCAATTCTATTCATGTGGATCCTCTCTTTCAGTTAATTTGACTAATACTTTCTAAATCTTGTTGATTCTTTCAAAGAACCATCTTGGTTATTTCTTTGATTTTTTTTTCTGTTATCGAAGAACAAACACTATATAATACCAATTATGTACCAGAAAAGTTTTATACGCGCATACTTTGTGAATTGTTTAACTAAGGTTAATGTATTTAATTAACAATATTTTTATTTTATTATGGTTGAATTTTCAAAATACTTTCTTCTATCTTTTTGAAATGTACATAATATTGTTTATAGTTGTCATGGTTATGATTGTTATTAGCGTTAATTGACAGTTATGCGATGACACACAAGAACTTCTGACTTAGAACTCATTGATCAACCTTTCTGCTCCCCTCTCACTTTTAACCTGATCCATTACTGGTAGCCTCTATTCTGCTCTCAATATTTGGAATAAAAATTTTAAGACTACACATATGAACAATATCACATAATACTTTCTGTAGTGTTATTTCATTTGTATTTTAATAAATAATGCCTGCCTGAAGATCAGAGAGTAAAGCAGCCCCACTCCACTCCAGGCAGTGGTAACACATATCTCTAATCCCAGTAGACACACTAGTTGCCATAGAAGTTGGGTGATGCACGCCTTTAATCCCAGACCTAGAGAGGGTTATAAAATGGGAGGAGACAGCTCACAATCTCAGTCTCATTCTGAGATTCCTGGAGGCAGGATTGCCATTTCAGACTGTGAAGTCAAGGTAAGAGCCAGAGACCGCTTTGCTTTTCTGGTCTTCAGGTTGAACCCCAATATCTCTGTGAGCTTTATTATTTTGTTTCAACTTCCCTTCAAATCTATCTGATATTACTTAGTATAATAATCAGGTCTATCTGTGATGCCACATATAACAAGATTTTATTTGTTTATTAAATTTATTTACTTATTTTACATCCTGACCCCAGCTTCCTCACCCTCCTCTCTTCTCAGTCCCCCTCCCATCTCCCCTCTATACCCTGTGCCAATCCACTCCTCCTTTGTCTCTGTTCAGAAAGGGGCAGGCTTCCCATGGATATTAACAAAACATAGCATATCAAGGTAGGACTAAGCACCTCCCTGTCAAGAATTAGCTCAATTGGGAAATAACCAGGCCATCTTAAAGATAACAATTATATTTTTATTAGTTATAAGGGGAAGTCCGACTTCCTCTGTGTCCGGTGGGAATCACCGAGAGAGAGAGAGAGAGAGAGAGAGAGAGAGAGAGAGAGAGAGAGAGAG
>LOEQ01005724.1:69237-81990 GCA_001685075.1 Bramus lutescens | reverse complement strand
CTGGGCTCCAGGTAGCCATGCCTTAACTAGGTGTGATTGGTTAACAGAGCTTCCCTATCTCCTCCCCTTTTATTAAGGTTGGGGAAGGCAACCCAGTATGAGGAGTAGGATTCTGAAAACCAACAACCTAGGCCCTCAATATATATGTGATGTTATTTATTTATTTAAAATTTTTATAGGTAAATAGTATTACATTTTGTGTGTTCTCTATTTTTGACCCCTTCATTGTTTGATGGACATTTATGAAGTTTCTATTTTGGGGCTACTTTAAAATAATATTGATATGAACATGGGAATACAGATACCTCTTTATTGTTTTGATTTTATTTACTTTGGTTGCGTCTAGGGTAGTAGACCTGTTAGATCAGATGCTGTTCTAATGGCAAATTTTGTGGAATCTCCTTGTTTTGCATAATGACTGACCTAACTTGCATTCCTACTGTGTGCTGGGGTTTCCTTTTCTCCACATTCCCATCAACACTTGCTCTTTTTAATGGTTTATGATTAGTTGCTTATAGTAAAGTGAGATGTTTTGTTGTGCTGCTTACTTGCATTTTCCCCTGGTGATTTTAAATTTTATTTTAAATTGATACATATAAAATTAAATTTATTCCTATTAGCAAAGTTCCATGTGGTGTTTCAATACATGTAAATATTGGATAATGTTTAAACCCAGCTAAATGATTGACTTTTCAAACGTTCATCATTCCTCTTTGGTCAAAGCTTTCCAAATAGCTTTCTTAGCCTTTTGAACTATACATTACTGCTCTCTATTGTGATTCTATCATGCAGGAGCACACAACAGATTTCTACTGCTGCTGTTCCCACAGTTTTATCTGATTGGCATTGTCTAAGTTCATGTTTGAAAACGATTTTTAGGATTCATTAGGGTTATAGTTTAAATCTGAAATGTTCCTCGCAGATCATGCCTTGAACCTGTTGTCCTCGCATGCTGCACCATTTTTAAAACTGTGGAACCATTCTTTTCTCTAAAAATATTTTATTTGTGTGTGTGTGTGTGAGAGAGAAACAGAGACAGAGACAGAGACAGAGAGACAGAGAACTTGAGTTTGTGCCCATGGCTTGCTTATGGAGGTCAAAGGACAACTTGTAGATGTTGACTTTTTCCTTCTTCCATGTGGGTCCTGGGAATCAGAGGAATCCAGGTCATCAGAAGTGGCTGGAGATGCTCATGGAACCGTCTCTCAGATCAGACCATGGAAACTTTGGAAGATCAGGCATGGAAAGTCTAGTAGTTCACTAGGTATCGGCCTTTGAAGTTGTACCTGACTGTTTTTCATCCCTACTGTGAGGTGTACAAGATAATCCACATGCTCTTGCAGCCATGGACTGAGATGAGTTGTCATGTCTTCTCTGACTCTATGGGATGAAGCCTTACAACCTTCTTAGCAAAAATGAAACTTTTTTTATAAGCTAGGCTTGTCAAACAGTCTACTGCAGTAATGCAAAAGTAAATAACAGGTTTACAAAATTTGTGATCTCTACAAATGTAATTTTCTCTTTGCAATTTCTGCCCAGTAAGTCTAAGAATTGCACATATGAAATAGAAACTAAGGAACACGTATGAACACATAGGTATATCCACAAGAGGGTGGAAGATACCTATGCCCAGAACTGGTTCAACTTAATTAGCAACAAATTTATTACCATTAGGCTTGCTAAACTCATTATTTTTAGTTTGATAAGTGAAATAGTAATCTTAATATAGGCAGTTACGTTGTTTAGGTCCCTAATTTGCTCCTCCTTGATTGTGAGATGTTAGCACGTGACATATGAGAGTGATTAGCACCTGAGTTCTGTTCTTTGTCAAGTTCACTGTCACCAGAAAGCTCAAGTTCTTTTCTCTTGTACCATAGTATTGCTATCTGCCTAATTCTTGTCAATACAAACTTTGGGAATGAAATCCCTCTGGTTTTGATTGCAAAATACCTTGTATTTCTTCTTTTCTGATAACATTGCTTCCGTATCAGGAGGGACTTGGCATCTATTTGATGGAAATGGGATTTAATTGGCTTTCCAGGTATTGGGGTGTGAGGCAGGACAAAGGCACACTCCTGTTTAGTTGACGGGTAGGCTACCTTGGATAAAGGACATGTTGACTAGAGTTAATGAAGAAGGAACTTTCAGACAGGCAAGGGCCTTCTGAAAGCAAGGCTCTGACTAGGGCTCGATACTAGTGGCTAAACTGAATATCTAAATCAGAATGCATTCTCTGTGGAGGCAGCTTAGGAATTCAGAAGTCCAAAAAAGTATTTAAGCAAAGAGTTTCTCCATTTAGTTTCATATTTCTTTTCTGAATTATGGGGAGATGTCTTATAAAATAAAGCACTTGCTCCCCAAACCTGAGGACTGGAGTCAGATTCCCTGGAAACCATGTAAAAGCTAGGCATAAATGGTGAGCTTCTGTAGTCCCGGAACTTGGAAGACAGAGACAGGGTCCTTGAAGCAAGCAGGCTAGCTAAACTAGCTGGAAATAACTCACTTTATGTTTAGAGAGAGACACCCTATTTTGAAATATAAACTAGAAAGCAATCAAGAAAAGCACTCAAGGTCAACCTTAGGTCCCTACATGCACACAATACTCAGGTGTATATACATTTGCACACATGTATACACACATACCTATGTACATGTATGCCATGCACACATATAAACATAAAATTATGGAAATAGCCTTTCTTTCTTTGACGTGTACTAATAGAACATTGTTATTATTATTTTAACTGAAGCAATATGATAACAATTTGAGATGACCCACAGTTTGCTTGTAGTATTTATTTTCCATGTTAATAATTCAATATTATCTCTGGAAAATCTTGCAACTTTAATTAGTGATGGCTTCCAAAAGGAACTTGAAACAACAGAGTTTATTTTAACATAAAAGCAAGCTATGATTTATTTACTTCTTCCATTCATCTAATTCTGCTGCTGTCCATTCATGAATAGCCTTGAACTATCTCCTTTAGAAGTGAGCCACGCTGGACAGATACTTGAATGAGCTTATGAGGCCAACAAAAATCTCCAAGTTGAGTAATAAAATGCAGTAGTATCACACTGATCTTCCTCTGGTCACTGCTGTCTTGTTTGTTAGCAATTAAGTTCATGAGGAATATGAAATATTTTTGATCTAATGTCTTCATCAAGATGAGCTCCTACAAAGCTGATACTTTGCTTTTGATATAATGATGAAAACTTTAAGCTGAAATAAACTTTTTATACATCACTTCAAATAAAGAAACAAGTACTAAGGTGCATGATAGATTTCTATGTACTGAAGCTATTATAGATTCGATCTCTGTAAATTTTAGTCAAAGAATTAGATTATTCAAAAAGCTTTGGAGTCCTCCAGATGTCAGCTACTTTCAGATTTATTTATTTTTATTTTTATTTTATGTATGTCAGTGGTTTGTCTGCTTATATACATGTAGACCACATGGGTGCCTAGTACCCTCAGATGCCAAAGAGGACACTGGATGCCTTGGGTATGGAGTTTGAGGTAGTTAGTTGTGAGCCACCATGGGAGTTTTGGTAACTGAGCCTGGATCCTCTATGCAAGCAGCAAGCATTCTTAACTACAGAGCCACCTCTCTGTCTCAGGTGTCAAATCTTAGACTTAGCCAATTTGCTTTTTGAGCCCTTCTATTTGCTATCCTAGGTATATGTGATGCTGCCTGTTCCCATGAGTTTCATGTGAATCCTACCTTGATAACAGGAATAGATAAAGATATGCTTAGAAAGAAATGTTTTTCTAAGCCCCTCTAAGTGGCATCTCTCTCTTCAGTTGTGACAGAGTCCTGCCCTGTTTCATCTAACAAGTAAAGAGCTGTCTCTTTAGTTTTAACTGATAACCATGCCTCAGGTCAAACTCCACACTAAAAATCAACTTGAACACTATTTGATTTAATATTAGAAATAAAAACCTAACTGATGTGGGATTCCCCTCTGTAAGCTGTGAATACTATTGGTTAATAAAGAAACTGGTTTGGTGGGCAGAGGGGTGGGTAGAATGGAGCTAGGTGGGCAGAGGGGAGGGTAGAATGGAGCTAGGTGGGCAGAGGGGAGGGTAGAATGGAGCTAGGTGAGGAAAAACTAAACTGAATACTGGAAGAAAGAAAGCAGAGTCAGGAGAAGCCTTGTAGCCCTGCCGGAGACAGACGCTGTAATTTTACCCAGTAAAACACAGCCTCGTGGTGATAGATTATTTGAGATGGGTTAATTTAAGATATGAGTTATACAGATATACCCTTAATCTATTGGCCAAAAAGTATTGCAAATAATATGGTTTCTGTGTGATTATTTCAAGGCTGAGCAGCCAGGAACAAACAAGGAGCCTCCATGTAACACCTAATTTAAGGACAGAAAGATTAAATGTTGACTTAGATGTCCTTGCTTGGAATAAGCCAATGTTTTAAATCTGAAGGAATTATGGAAAAAACAGCATTGCCTGAAGAGAGAAAGATCCATTTTGCTAATAAAGGAGGCAAACAGGGTTTCCAAGTCAAAGTAGCAAAGTGGACAAAGAAACTAAAATGATGGACTTATTTGTCCCTGTATTATCATTTCTATTAGAGAAAGAAATCCATCTTTACTGATATTATGTACAGTAATATGACATTGATATGATAAATCATTAATGTTATACAGTAATATGACATTCAAGAATATGATAAATCATTAATGGTGTCTTTCAAATGTCCATCATCATCTCCTCCTCAGGAAATGTTCTTCTGCTAGTGAGCTGCTCTCAGGATTTACTCTCCTCTTCCTTTCCTGCACACCGTTGAGGCCTTTTATTGCCAGCTAGTGATAGATAATAGATATCAAAGGTCACAGACTGAACTCTTTTTAAGAAAATTGTAAAGTTTGATGACACAATGTAGTTTTTGCCAGCCTTGGGAGAAAATCTTTCAGTCTCTTTCCCGCATTGAGGTAAAATCCAAAACCACATAGAGGATCTGGTCAACTATGTGAACTTCACTAAAGTTGTGGTTCCATAAAATTGCACAGAGCTGAAGAATTCATACCTCCTACTATGTTTGCTGTATCCTCTCCATGTATACTGGCTTAGACGTATAGTTAGCACTGTGTTGCCACTGTCTGCACTATTTGATACTGTGACAAACCAGAAGCAGTAGGCAGTTCCATTGCAGCTCCAGCATACCTAGATATGTAGTAAGCTGTCCCATTAGATGTGTAAGAGCACACCAATATTCAAACAATGACGATGCCTTTCTCAGAATGTATCCTCATCATTAAGTGATACATGACTGTAATTCACATGCAAGATTTTTTCCTACTCTAATTCTGAGTTTTTCTACTTAACACATTATGATTTATAGCTTTTGTGCCACACTGGGCACAGGGATTTGGGTACTGTGCAGAGAACACCTATGAAGCTGGCCTTATTTGTATTCAGGAATCATTGGAAGACAGCAATAAAAATAGCTCCTGAATTTTACCTTCTTCTATGTGACAAAGCCCTCAAAAATCTGTAATTCCATCACTTATTCACTAATGTCCCCAAATCTTCTTAGTGTCCTTAGAGATATGCTAGTACTTGGCCCTTGAGCCGCAACACATTATCTCCTTTCCCTGTGCCCTCCATGTCTGAGTGAGTTATATACAAAATTTATCTTTCTGGGTATCTTATCTCAAATTTCATTTTTTCACATAGTTTGTTTTCTTGGTAAAATTAGGTGATTTAATCATTTTCCTCCCACTGCCTACCTCTATTTCTACTATGTCCCTCACAATATTCAACTCAGCAGTTTATTTAATCTGTTTTATATACCATCCTTTACATTTGAGACCTCTATATCCCTGAAGTGGCTGTGTGTTTCTCAGAGCCTGGCATGAAACAGAACAGAAAACAGAAAACAGAACAGAACAGAAGAGAACAGAACATTATTATTCTGGGAATAAGGCTAAGGGAGGAACCTATAGGCTGAACCTCTCCCACCCTTCAACAAGATTCTGGGGCACTAGGGAATGTCAGTGTATGCAAATCCTGTGGCAGTGGCCTGACCTAAGTGCTTTTAAAATAAGTTCCCTTGTGTTTTCATGTAGGAATAGGTTGACAGCCCTGGAGCTTCCTCATTTCTGTATTGTTCACACTAAAAAAGCACAGGGGTGTTCTGACAGATTTATAATTCCACTTGATCAAAATGCCACTATGAATGCTAGATGAGAAGCTAAGCACCAGACACACAGAGAACACTAAGCCCTTGCTTCTCCTCTACCTCCCTGCAGAGGACCAGAGCTCTGAGACTTAGGTAGTGGAACTTGGGTAAATGGCTCTGTCTAGTAGGACAAAGGAGAGTGATACTGATATCATGCCATGTGCATGCATGCATGTACACCATATTAGGCAGTAGTGATGTGCAGATGCTTCACCACATCCATCCCCAGACACTCTGTAGGCTGTTCAATAGCTGCTTAGCTGTAGAGCACTTGTAATTATGCACAGTTGAAATCTCTGGGAGCCACTCTCCTCCCGGCTGCAGTCTACAGGAGGCAAACATATAATACATTTGCTTCTCCCTATGCATTTCCACAAGTTTTCTAAAAGGCATCAAGATAATGTTTGCATGCATTATGTAGCTAAAAGAATGAAAACCCCATTACAAGATCTGAAATTACAAGTCTCTCTTAACATGTCATAAATCAGGCCCATCTGACATCCCCACTTTAAGCTCTCATGTTGCAGGCACCAGGCAGAGTATGCAAATGCAGCCTTGCTTCTTCCTGGCAAAGGGCAGAGCTCAAACAGCAAGATTTAGAAGGCAGCTACGTCTGATACCCAAAGATAAGAAAAGACACTGTTCTTTGTGGACTCAAGCTAGTGTTTGGGGCTATTTTAACTGCCAATGACCATAATAGCTTCATGGTGTCTTATTGATCAGAGGGTTTAATATCCTTATCTAATGGAGTACAGGCCATATGAGATGTTTACAACCCTGGCACCTCCTTCCAACAGCTAGTAATGTGCACTTGACTGTGTGTAATAGGACTCTAATTTCCCTGTGGACCCCAGCATATCATATCAGAAAGTGCTGTTACCATGATTTAGTAATGCCATTCCCAATCTGGAGAGGGATTGGGTTTATATGTGCATTTGCACACTTAATTGTTTAAAATTTATCTGGTTAAAATTTTAATGATAATGGAGAATGTCCTTTCTTGCTTCCATGATACATATTTATTTGTTTTATATGGGTGACTATATCTGCTTAATTCTTTAAAACATCTTTTACTGGTAGCGTTACTGCCTTGGTAGTGCACATTATAAAGTATACTAATTTAGGAGCTTATGTTTTCTTGATGAAATGTAAAATCCCAGTGCCAAATGGTCTGAAGAAAATATTGAGAAACGTAGTTTCTAATTTTACTTTTCTTAGGTTCATCTTAGTCTAAAGTTTCTTTTTAATATTTTCTTAATATTTGTCTTCTTTTGTCAAAATGTACTGACTAATATCCTGAGTGTGTGCATATGTGTATATGTGCACATTTGTGTGTACTGAATGTGTGTGATTGTTTGATGTCCTGTTACCTTATCATAAAATCCATTTTATAAAAATAGAGAGCAACAAAATAGTGAAACTTCACACTGTCTTATTTAATTTATTAAGATAAATTTCTTTCATTGTTCTAAAAGGAAAAGTCAGAAAAAGAGGCTACATTCATATCCACAATATCATCTAAGATTTATTCTCCCTTGACTATTCTGTATAACTATAAACAAAATGAAATTAAGTTCTGAGTGTGTACTTCTGCATGTGTGCATACATGCATGAATAGGGCTGGACACATGTGTGTGCTTTTGCATGTGCACCCACATTTGTTTTTGTGTTTGTATGATTTTATGTACATGATTGTGATTGTTACTGTACATAATCATGGATATATAGTTGTATATGTGTTTGTGTATATGTTTATGTGTGTTTGTACATGTGTATGTTTGAATATATATATACAAAATTGTTTGTGAGGACTAAACGTTAAGGTACTTTTCATGTTGCTGTCAATTTACTGAACTTAGCATTTCATAGACACATGGGATGCTGAGATGGTTTGTTCAAGACTTTAAAAACTGTCAGTACACAGGAAAAGGAAACACATTACATACCAAGAACCACAGAACAATGAAATGCTTTATTTGATGAACAGTGAGTTTGGCAGAAAATAGGATGAACTTAGATATTCATAGGAACAACAGAAATATGTGATAACTCTGATGCTGAAACAAAATTTGCCTTTTGGGGGAAACATAGGGTCAGTAACTTAGATAAAGAAAGTGAGCAGAGTGAAGAGAAATATGGAATTGTAACGGAACATTTATATTGGAGGAATGGCTTTTTAAATGGCCGGGGCCCAGGGTGCATGAAAAGGCAAAGAAATTCAGGTAAAAAGAAATATCTCAAGATGAAAAGCCAGACTAGTTGCCGTTAGTTAAAGCACATGGGGCAATGCATCCTCAATCTCCATTTCCTAAGAATCACATCTTTAAAAATCATCTTCTCTTTGCCTTCCAATTTGGGCTTAAGGCACTTACTTTTTCCACTGCACAGGTGCTTCTTCCTCTCCCTCTGCCTCCAGAAACCTACACCCAACAGATATCTGGTTGACCTGTCCTTGATGACTTGCTGTTGGAGGTTCTAGCTCCCGCATGGTGCACATTACAGAAGCTCACCATCTATCACAGCATCATTGGTGCTAGCCAGGGAGGAAGTCAGGTATGGCATCGTATTCGTTTGCTTTTGAGAGCAGGTGCTCTCAGTGTTGCTTTACTCTACGAGAAGTGTTATGAGCCCTCTGTGTAGTTCTTCTGAAATCCAAGTGATGTATTGATTTCCCTCAGGAATAGGTAGTCTTCCAGAGCTAGAATATGACGTTTAGTTATTTTTGTCATGATATGTCCTACATATGTAACCCAAAACTTAATATAAATTTAAGATAATCATGACTACTATACAACTATGTGAACAGAACTATAATCTATAAGTAGGATTTAAAGTGACAAACATACAAACCTAATTTTAATGAGAACTATGACAAACTTTGTTTCTATTTTTGACTGTTTCACTATTCATGGATGCTAATCTAATAGATGGAGGACATGTTGACTATCATTAGAACAGCAAATAAAATAGTAAGTTGAATTTGAGTACAAGCTGTTCATCATTTCTGGGTTTTGAACTTTTAATCAATTATTCAAGAATTTTTACAATATATTGCAATCATATATACTGCAATACTTCCAACGCCGCCCAGATCTACCCCACATCTCCTAGTCCCAAATTTCATGCCCCTTCTCTCTTCAAATCCATTGATTCCAATTTGTGCTGCCCATGGGTATTTGTCCATCCACTAGAGCATGGTGCACCGAGTTGGAGCCATTCCCTTAAAGAAAAGCAGTTGTTCTTTCTCTAGAGTCTATCAATTGTCCATAGCGCCTCAGGTAGGAATGGAATCTTATGAATGCTTCAAACACTGTTAGAATGCTGACCAAAAAGGCCTTGCACAGGCTACCATGCTGACACAAATTCCTGAATATAATGGCCAAGTCTTGTTCAGAAGACACCATTTCCTTCTGTTCCTCCTTGACCTTTTGCTCCTACAATCTTTTTGCACCCTCTTCCCCAATGGTCTCTGAGTCTTTGGTAGGTATTGTGATATCGATAATCCATTTGTGTCTGAGCCTTCCACTAACACTTATTCTTTGCACTTTGACCTTCTATGACATTCTACATTAATCAGTACCCTCCACTTAAGTTTGAAATATGGTTCTCTTGTTATGGCTATAAAGCTGTGTTCTTCCCTTTGAAGACATCAGCGTACAGTATTATTAAAACTTGTATTAAATTGGTGTGGAATTTGATTATGTCTGGAATGAGGAACTTAAAATAGAATGAAGTTGAATTTTTTGATATTTTGATGAGATGAGGAAATTATACTTCTAACAGTGATGCTATTGAACTCTGAAGAAACTGGTGAATATTAGAAATAGACACTCTGTTGTTTGTGACTGGGAATATTCAAATGCTGCATGAAGCTATTCTTTGTCATTTGGCCTTTATTTGACTTGAACATTTTATTTTAGTATCAAATCATGTTCTTTTCTGCATAGTCTAAAAGGATAAAAGCAGTGTGTCATGCTCCTACATTATCATTTTACCAGATTAAAGACTTACTTTATTAAAAACATTAAGAGGTTAAATTATTTTATTATGGAAACACATCCAAAGTGAATTATACATTTAGAAGATACATTTTATATTTACTTCTGATTAAGATTCATTATTGGGGCAATGATTCAGATGATGCTTAAAGTTGGCTACCAAATATATTTACTGAATTTGGAAGCTCCCGTTATCATTTAGCATGAATACAACTGTAAAGAAGCACTGATTTGTAATCACCGAAGCCTTGTGCCGTTCACCTGAAATGAAGTCCAAAGCCACAATGAAGTTGATGATGTCAGCACTATCCAACTACTCCTCCCATTTTGCACTGTGCAACAGGCAGCTGCCAATCTCCTTGTGACTACTGATTGTACACATGTGGTTTCTGTGACTAAGGCATTGAGCTTTAAATTCTATCAATTTCATGAAATAAATTTAAATTTAACAATGAATGTACAATTTAACCATTGGGAAGATTTCAAGTTTGTTCAGAACAAGTTGGGCATATGAATTTAGCATTGCTACATACAATTTATAAAATTTAGATAGGGCTAAGAATTTCCACACAGGGAGAGGATTGCCCCTTTGGTCTGAACATTGAAAGAAGTTAGAACTCTAGTGGGCTGGCCACTCTGCTTCTCTGATCCTTCATCTTTTACCCCCTGATAGCTGTCTCTGAGTTTTTATTATTAAGAGCAATTAAAATTCATGCTTCATATTCCCATGTGATCCTCTCTGTATAATACAATTCACACAATTTTCTGGAAATTTGCATCCATGTTCCTGGGAAAGCTAAGTACATCTTCCCTTTAATCTGTATGTGCCTTTGGCAATAGAGGGTGATGGTTTCATACGTTGAACTCTATGCTAGGAAGTCGTCTCTGTATTTCATATCAAAGACTGCAAAGTTTAACAAGGGGTTGTTTCTTTTTAAACATTGTTTAATAGAATTCAACCACACTATACTGTAAATGGAAAGGAATTCATTTTCTCTTGGAGTATATTTAAGGGCATTGGAAGTGACATTCAGATAGGAATGTGAAATTAAGGGGTTTGTGATACAGATCAGAGTAAAGAGACATGCTCTGCCATACATGGAAAGAGGTTCTAGACACAGTGGGCTTGAGTAAGTAGGTGAAAGAGAGGGTCGGAGGAAGAAGGGGATAGAAAAAGGAGGAAAGAGAGAAAAGGAAAGAAAAGATGGAGAGGAATATCTGTAAGTAAGGTGGATGTAACGATTGAGAGGAAGGATGGAACTTCACTAGCATGTTGATTATCCATAGGTCACACTTAAAAGAGGCCTAGAATGATGGAGACCACTAGCTTACTTAATGGCTTTACCTAATTGGCTGGATGGATTTGGTTATAGTCTTTGTTTTATGCTTTGGATGTTCCCGGCATTGGTAGTAATAACATCTTTCGTTTCTGATACTGAAAATTGCTCTTTGCTCTGTTCTGTCTTTGTTAGCTGGGGCAATGTTGTCTTAGCACATTTTAACTTACAAGTTCAATTTTCTTAAAATTTATAAGACTATTCACATTAGCTATGTCTCTTTGGGTGGATAGTGGTAGTTTCTGTTCTGGAGAATCTTTCCTTTTCATTTGCATAGCCAATTTATATTGGTGAACCCATTTGTTTAGGGCACATACTCCTCTTCCTGGGATCCTGGAAGGCTCTCCATGTATCACTTCCTGTCTGACTCCCAGGAATGATAATTTTTTTCTTCCATTTCCTTATATTTTTTTCCTAGAGTTTGTCTCTTTTCTTCAGGATTTTACAGATTTTTCTTTTGTTTCTGACCATTGTCTTCCTGTTTTTAGTTTTGCTCATTTTCACTACATTTTCTGTTATTCTTTAGAATTTTTAATTTTCACTGAAGCTGAACAATTTCTTTTGGGGATGTCCATCAGAGATAGTAGGCTTGATTTTTAAGAACTCTTTCTTCTTTTTACATATCTGCTATTAATGCTGCAAATGTCCTCATGAACACTACCTTTGTTGCATGCGAAATTTTATTAAGTTGTAACTTAATTTTCAGTTTACCCAGCTAAGTTTAAATATTAGAATAAGCCTGTTAAAATATAAAAAATATACAAATTGGAAAACAGCAACATAAAACTTCCCATAGAGACACTCAGGTTTTAATTTTAGAGTCATCTGCAATTCCTTTCTTGTTGAAATGGGAGGAAAATGGGGGGAGTCCTTGAGCCTAGACTGTCTTACCTCAAGTTTCATACCTCAGACAGCCAAAGTGCTAGAAAATTCAATAGCCACCAAAGCTACTCCCAGTCAGTGTCTACTGAGTCCTTTGTCTCACTAACTCAAAGAATGAATCTCACAGACAAGAGATTGAGTTTAGAAAGGAGTTTAATTATAGGGCTTCTATGTGGGAGTTTAAGAGAAAGGCAAAAGGCAAAGCTCCCCCAGAAGTAGGATTCTATTGATTTCTAGTCTACAGAACTTGTAGAGAGCTGTGAAGTGCCGCACCTTAAAGAGGGCACTGGTTTCCGCCTTCCGCTAGCCCGACAGCGAGTGCTCTCTGTGATAAAC
>LOEQ01005724.1:37505-58758 GCA_001685075.1 Bramus lutescens | reverse complement strand
ATTGGGAGGAGGGGAGGAGATGGAAATTTTTAATAATAATAATAATAAAAGAAATCTATAAAAAAGAAAATACTGTCTTGTAACTAATGTTGGATAATAGCTGTGTAAAACATCTTTAAATGAAAATAAATATCACTTGTGCATGTAGGTGAGATGCTTTAAAGAAATATTTTGAGCAAGCAAAAGTCTTCTTTCCCCTGAAATATGCAGTTGATAAGTCATCCAATTCCAAGAATTCTGTTCCACCCATCTTACTTTCCTCCCACAGTATTGTCAATACAGATATAGAGACTCGATACCTCATCAATCCCCCCTTTCATCTTGCTATTTTTTTTTAGGTTATACATGTCCTGGGATGCTATTTGAGTTAAAGGACTTATTAAAAAGCATTGTTAGGCACTGAGAGCATTGTTTATGATGGGACCATGCCAATAAAAGTGATGGCAGAGATGAGAACTCTCTACAGTAGAAGAAAATTTGAAAGAACGGTTCTGATCTTTGCTTACCTTAGTGAGATAAGAAAAAGTAAGGGCTGAACACTTTGCATAAAATCACCCACATCCCAGAAAGCCCTATAGCATCAGAGAGTGGTGTGGTCTTGATGTTAGGTGGCTCAATGATGCAGACTCAGTTCTTAATGTCCTTAATGATGCAGACTCGGTCCTTAATGTCCTTAATGATGCAGACTCGGTCTTTATTTGAGTCTCACTTCAGAGTAAGGCCTTTTGAAAAAATTTCCATCAGATACATTATTCTATCCTTCATTTTCTCCCCTTGTCCTCTGCCCCCAGAATCTCTATGCTCACAAAATTCTTTTCTGATCGAAAGAGACCCATCCTGTCAATCTATCTGTTCCTCTTCAACATTCTTTCACATCCTTGCTTTCTTTATTCATTCAGCTTTGAAATGTCAGAAGTCAACTCTTAACCTATTTCTTTCCTCAATTGTACACTATGTCCCATGTTGTTCAATGACTGAGAACACATGGAATGGGCTGCTGGGGTGAGAAGAGGGAAGACGTTTAAGTTCCCAGACAAGAAAATCATTAGTGTTCTAAACATGTTGTCCTCATTCACAAATGAATTTTAAAACTCTTCAAATTTTACTTATACTGATTTCCAAATGTAGAGGAGAAACAGTTTAAGTTTATGAAAAAGTCTATATACTTGAAATTAAAAACATATATTTAAAATAAAGTGCTCCTGGAATTCATAAGACCTTTGTGTACTTTTTAAGAGGTGGAGGTGCAGACAGTCTTTATCTAGGCATCCTTGTTTATGTTCCCAAAGCAGAAGCAGAGGAGAGGGGACTTTGAAAATTCACAGGGAGTGGGCTCTTCTGAACTTGTATGAGTCACCAGCATTAAGAGTATTACAAAGTAGGAAGTGTTCCTAAACCAATGATTGATGAAGTCTGGGTGACTTGAGCCCTGCATCAGGACTGACCGCCTCAGACAAGAAGGCTCGTTTTACCTCCTGAAGAATACACATTTGGACCAATTGATTTCTAATAAATAACTGGAAACCTATATCCCTGAGGAAAAAGAAGATAGAGAAGCCCAGGTCTGTTTAACACCAGTGTTAGTGTAGTCTTGTCAGTTTCAAACAGAAATTCAATAAAATTCTCACCTTAGCTGCTGTATCATCAAAGTCATTGCACACATTTGTTTCACCTGCCAGAAAATGTTCTCTAAGGTATTGTTGTCTGAATATACAAGGAGCTTTTTGCAAAATTTATGAAGGGGACTCAAAAAGAATGCTGGGAGATGCTAATCAGGAATATTTTTGTGTGCTATAGGGAAACAAATTTGCTTTCACTAGTCATATGTTTGGTTATTCCTGCCTCTTTAGAGCACTCTTTAGCATCCAGCTCTGTTACAAGCCTTTTAGCTTCCACATCTCTCTTTCTAAAACTGTTACCTTTTCACGTGACAGGTTATTTATGAGAAGTAACTGATAGTAATAAGTACTTTCACAAGGTAGGTAAATTACCACAACTAGCTGTTTATTTGAGTTAATCAATATGTTTTGTGACAGATGCTGTGTGATGGGTCTCTTTGACCTAAGAAGATTAAGAAGTGAATGTTCATCAGATTTGGGGAAGCAGGATGCTTCGCATCAATGGGATATATTGTTCTATGTACTCTGATGGCTGTAGGCAGGTGACTGTGACAGATTATAGGAAGAGGTTGGAGGAATCTCTGCAGAGGGAAGGAAGCGATCAGTTAGAACAATAGGAAACAAGGAACAGGACAAAGCTAGAGAAGCTGTGAAGGTTATGCAGAAACTCTGAAGTCAGGGCTGGAGAGATGGATACATTGTCAAGAGTACTTGTTGTTCTTACAGAGGCCCTGGCTTGGATTCCCAGCAACCACATGGTGGCTCACAACTCTCTGTAACTCCAGTTCTAGGAATTCAATGCCCTTCTCTGGCTTTCTTGGGACCAGGCATGCAAGTGGTGTACAAACATACAACCGAAGCACTCATATGCCTAAAATAATAAAATTACATATCTCAGAAGTAAGTTGTTGTGATGAGAATATGTGAGTCGCGAGGAGTGTACGCTAATAAAAGTTTTAAATGGACAGATTGCAGTTTTCATAAGGTGCTGTTTTTTTTCTGCACATTGAACAAAATAAGGCATTTAACTAGTAGAATGTTCATTCACATCCATGACTTTTTTTTTCTGGCTGCACTGTAGAGATGGCATTAAGGACAGAAAAGATTGCCAACAAAGGGGCATGCTCAGGGGATAGGCATGAGTCTTCTAGAAAAACACTCTGATGGGCAATGATAGCAGAAATAGAAGAGAATCAAGGACTGTTCAAGAGGTAAAATACTAGACAAGGCTAAGTGACTCTTGAATGCAAAAAATTAAGGGAAAAGGACCCAGGTGTCTTGCTTGACAGAAAACAGGAAATAAGGAACATGGAATTTTTACAGATGAAGGTGGATATGTTTTTTTGAAACATCTAGTGAAACATTTGAAGACTTAGCTGAGCTAGGTATAATACAGTCTGCAGTATACCAGGATATCCTTGCAGCCATAGAAGTTGATGGTGTCCGTTAGGAAATATATAGATGGTGGAACTAAAATTATGGACCTGTGAAATGACAGTGGAGGATCAGCCTGAGGGAATGGAAACTCCAGGTGAAAGTTTTATATGAACCCTGAGTACCAGAGCATTACAGTTCATTACAGTTCAGTAAATGAACAAGACTTGGGTAGATATAAAATAGATATAGCAAGATATAAACATCAGATCTTATAGAGACTGAGCTGCCTGGCATTGAGAAAACAACAATTTTTCAAGACAAGTGTGTGTGTGTGTGTGTGTGTGAGAGAGAGAGAGAGAGAGAGAGAGTTCTGGAACTCACTCCTGTAGACCAGGGTGTAACCCGAGGCGTTGAAAACATTGGGAGAACACAAATCGTGAGGATTCAACTAAGCAGGCCTTGTGCGGGCTCACAGAGATTGGAATAACAATCTCAGAGTCTACATGGGTCTACACTGTGTCCTCTGCGTATGTGTTATGGTTGTTGGCTTGTTGTTTTAGGTTACTCCTAACGGTAGCAGGAGTCTCTCTAATTCTTTTGCCTTCTCTTTTCCTCCTACTGGGTTATCTTGTATAACCTTGATGTGAAGGTTTGTGCCAGGTCTTCTTGTATCTTGTACTGTATTCAGGTGATGCTCCTGGGAAGCTTATTCTTTTCTAGGAGGAGACAGTGCGGGTACTGGATCAGAGGGAGAGGGAAAAATGGAGTTGTAGAGGAAGAAGCTGCTGTTGGAATGTATTGTATGAGAGAAGAATACATAAAAGTAAAATAAATAAAGGATATACCGAGAGTGAATGTCCTGGTAGCTGTTAGTTACTTTGTGGCTATGCTTTCACTGTGCGCTGGTGACATTGGGCTTATTTCAGGACTCTGAGCTCCAATTGCATTGTAAAAGGCCATTAAATATTCTTATGCAACAGACAATTCCCTGTAGTAGCTCATGGTAGCACATAAACCTTCTTGTTTTTTTGTTCCCTGAGGTCACTGAAAAGGTAGCTGTAATTTTAAAATACACATCATTTTCCAGTAATGTTAAAAGTGAAGGAGAGACACTGCCATCAAGATGAATGAAGAAGTATTAGAGAGGCAGGACAGAAGGAGGAGCAAGGAGATTTGTTGTTGTTGTTGTTGTTATTGCTTTAGTTTTGGTTTTGGGTTTTTTTCTTTTATTTGTTTGCTTGCTTACTTTGTTTTATTTTCTTTGGGTGGTACTGAAGGGGTGAGGAGAGAATATGGAGGGACTGAAAGGTAAGCAGAATTGGGGTGCATGATGTGATATGCTCAGAATCAATAAAGAAGTTAAATTTAAAAATAAAGTGAAGGAGAGAAAAAGGTAAGACAAGAAAAATGTTTGCTTTATTTATCTTCAGGATCAGTTTAAACATTAATGCATTGAACCCACTGGAGCAGTGGTTCTTACCTTGTGGGTCCCAACCCCTTTGAGTGAGATTGAATGACCCTTTCACATGGTTTGGCTAAGATCATCTTCATATCAAACATTTAGAATATGATCAATAACAGCAGCAGAATTACAGTCATTAAATAGCACCAAAAATTGTATGTTGGGGGTCAGCACAGCGAGAGGAACTGTTTGAAGGGTTGCAAGATTCGGAAGGTTGAGAACCACTGGAGTAGAAGCTGAGGCATGTTTGAAACAGATGTTAAAGAGGCCAGTGAATGAAAAAATAATCATAAAATAATCATAAGCAGAGGGACATAAGAGAAGTGTATTTATACACTTTTTAAAAGTTAAACCTAGGAACCAGGCATAGTGGTACATCAGTGAGATGTCAACATTTGGGAGGCTAAGACAGAAAGATTGTGAGTTCTAAACCATCCTGAACAGCAAAGAAAGACGGTGTCGCAAACACATGGACAAAAGCAAAGTTTGTCTTATTTCAGTAAGGGGCAGGCATGTGGTAGTGCAGTAAGGAGAGGGGAAGAAGGAGGGGGATTCTGGCTGAGAAGAATAGTAAAAATTTGGAGCTGAAAACTAGTGGAACGATAATGACAAATGGTGGCCAAAATGTCTAACTATATTTAATAAAATGATGGATCTCCTAATTGGAAAAAGTAAGTAGTTGGCTATTTCTCAATGGACACAAGCCACGCTGGAAAGTTAATTTCAGCTGTTTGTTTAAAATGCAGTTAAATAGATAGAGGGACAAATTTGGATAAAAGAAGATAGAAATATCTTGAAGAAACTTCAGAAGGCCTTAGAAGAATGGCTCTGACCAACTCTGGAAATAAATAATGCTTGAAAAATTTCTGAAGGCTGATGGAGAAGGGGGAGTCAGTTTTCTTCAGTGGTGCGGCCTCCCTTAGGTTGCCCATGCTGTATGGATACCCTAAGCACATGCACATAAAGACAATAATCATTGGATTCAGTGGGTTGCAAAGGAAATAAAAAAGAAGAGAATATGGAGTTGGGAGGAGTATGTGGGGGTTGTGGAGAGCTTAGAAGGGAAAAGAGATGGATGTGAGCAAGATAAACTGTATATACAGATTATGTTGTTAAAAACTAGGTAAGTAAAAGTTAAAAGCATGTATAGACTTGAAGCAAAATTGAATTTCAGATCTAAAACTGACACCAATTCTCAAAATTGTGGAATAAAGTTGTGTTTATTGCAGATACAGACCAGAATGGAAATATTTGAAACCATCGGGGAGAAGGCAAGCATGCCTATGTGGCAGGTTGTATCACTGACTTGCTTCCAGATCTTTCCTCGTCACCTTTATCAGTGTGGGTTGTGTACACTTCTCTGGATGTTTTCACTTGATGCATGGGTTGGGGATTGGCATTGGCCAATGGAACACAGGTAGAAAGAGAATGTATGTGCAAGCGTTAAGTCCAAAACCATCTCTGGCCAAAGAACCCCTAGCTAAAGAGCATGCCCTTTAGAGCCCAGTTCTTCCAACCTGGTTCCTCAAAAGATAATAGGACCAGACTTGACCCAAAATGAAAAGCTTAGTACTCAGTAGTGCTGGATAAGTTTGACTAAGATAGGTTGAACTGACATCAGTTTATAGCCTGGTGAGTATAAAATGAATAATTGCCATTTAAGCCACTGAGATTTGGGGTTGTGATAAGATATGACTGGAGCAGAAACCACAAAGAAACTAACAATAGGTTTCCTCTCAGGATTAAAAAAGAAATAACAAAAACAAAGTAGTAATATCTTAAAACGTAGATGACTAAAACAGCCAGCTTATTCCACTTTGCTAAACAATCTTAACTTTACACATACTCACACGCATGCACACATTTAGATGTATTGCTATAGATAGCGTTCATTAGTTTGTATGTAAGGTACTATTCATAATATCAAAAGAAAAAGCAACAAAGAAAGAAGGGTTGGCCAAAAGCATGCCAGGTGGTAGAAATAAACTTTCTCTCAATATATACAATAAGCATAACTGCATTATACCTGACTCCTAAATAAAGATTTATTAGAATTTAAAACTAAATGAGTTAACATGTTGTATGTGGCTGAGATAGGACATACCAGTGCCAAGGAATGAGAATTTTATAAATTGTCAAATATGAAAAAAGGAAACCAGCAGAGGTCTAGAAATGCAGCTTGATAATAGAGTATTCACAAGCCATGGGTTTTATCCCTACCCTTGCACAATAAAATTGAAAACAATAAAGAATAAAAGCCACAACACAAAGATAAAGTATGAAATTGTAACTCAATTTCACCAAGGTTTAATATGACTTGTGTAAAGATGAACTGGCATAGTTTCAATCATAAATAATAATGAAGATCAATCTCTTACTAGTTTATAGCAATTAGGTACCTTTAACACATAATAATATAACTTTAAATTATTTAATGAAGAATTTCAAGGGGAAGTAGCCAAATAATAATATTAGTGTATCTTAAAATATTTAACAAATGGCTTAACTGACAGAAATTTTCTATGCTTTTAGAAGATCTTTAAAATAAAATTAATAAATGAACCTTAAAAATGTAGAGCCTGTACAATGAGTTAAAATGTTCCTGAGTAGATTATATTCAAGAAGCTATTATTCTCTGATCATTTGTTAGTTGATATATAAATGTACATACAAATAACCAAACATTTAACAGAGAAGTGAAACTAAAGTTAAATAATTTATTGATTAATGCATGTCAGTAGAAATCAAAATGTTCTAAAAGATTAAAGGAAAATGAAAATATTTCACGAACTTTCATGGAAGACAGAGTTACAGCTTGTGGTGAGGGGAAGAGAACCACTCTAAACTATCACATCAAGAACTCAGGAACTTGCAAAACAATTTAAGCAACCAACTTAGAAACTAGAAGGTAGGAAATAATTAAAGAAGGAATTATGGAAACAGTAATAAAACCCAATATCAATAGCAGAGTCAGTAGAAAAGCTTAAAGAAAATCAATTCCAAGCTAGTCTGAGCCAAGTGAAGAGGCCCTAGCTCAAAAGAGAGCTAAACAAAGTAAATAAATTAAAATTAAAAGACTCTGATTATATTTCATCAGTCTATCCATCCATCATCTATTTATATCCCTTTTTATTTTTATTTTTCATCAAATAAATTCTGATCAATTTTGCCTCCATCAACATCTTCCAGATCTTCCTCTTTACTTCCAACCTTTTGTTCTTTGTCTCATTCGAAATAAATTACAGACACAAAAATCAAAACAAACAAACAAAATAAACCAAAAAAACAAAAACTGAAAAACAAGAGAAAACAAGATTCTTCCCCCCAGAATGCATAAAAACTCTGATTTTCTCCTTTGCCCGGAGGCATATATAACAAATGGGACCAGTCAACCTGGATCACTACCTGTAGAAGAATGAAAATAGATCCATATCTATCTCCCTGCAAAATCCCCTATTTAAAAAAAAACTGAACAAAATAAATAAACGTATTATAAATTTAGCATAAAATTGAAAAGAAATGTCATCATGGCATGGAAAATTGATAATATAACACATTAGTAGCAATAAATTAGACAATCGTAAGATTTACAACTTTCTAGAAAAATGTATAGGGCACCTGGGAAAAGCTGGGAGGGAGAGAGGTGGTACTTTGCTGACAAGAGCATACTAATTGATTGCTCACTGTCAAATGATCAGCCCTGAAAACGTGACCAAAAAATCTATATTTAGGAACATATATGCTTGCATTAACAATTAGTGATACAAAGGCCATAAATTTGAAGGAGAGCAGGGAGGCATATATGGGAAGGTTTGAAGGGAGAACAGAAAGGAAAAAGTCTAACTATATTACAATCTCAAAAATAAAATAAAATAAAATGATCTATGCCATAAAAAGAAAGACGTAAGTAATCAAGACTGAATAAGGATGAAATTAAGTTACTAAAAAAGTATTTTCTTCAAAAATAAGGTATTTTAAACTTTATTTAAACTCAAAGGGAAACAATCTATGCTATAAAAAGAAAAATATAAATTATTAATACTGAATAAAGTTGGAATTAATTTATTAATTGTGGTGTTTTACAGAAATTGCCCCTCATAGGTGCATAGGGAGTGGCACTATTAGGAGGTGTGTCCTTGTTTGAGTAGGTGTGACCATGTTGGAGAAAGTTTGTCACTGGGGGTGGACTTTGAGATTTCATGATGTTCAATTCAGGCCCAGTGTCAGTTTCTCTTCCTGCTGTTTTCAGATCCAGATGTAGAACTCTTGACTCCTTCTGCAAAACCCTGTCTGCCTGCATGCTGCCATGCTTCCCATCATGACAGCAGTAGACTAAACCTCTGAACTGTAAGTCAGTCCCAATAAAAACTTTTCCTTTATAAGTGTTGCTGTGGTCATGGTGTCTCTTCAAAGCAATAGAAACCACAACGAAGATACTAATCAAAAATAATTTCTTCCAAAATAAACTTTTAAATGTGTTGAAAACTTAAAAGGAAGTGAAAATACCCTCATTATAAAAAAGAAGAAATGCTTTCAAATTCATTGTATGAACTACTGTAATCTGGCATGCAAAACAGAGGATCAAGAAAAGTCATTTCCTCTCCTGGAGTGACACGTGTAGTGCCATTTAGAAGGACTTGAGAAGGGTTCACAATGTAGATGTTTATTTAAGGCGAGCATGTAGAATGCAATGATTCAAGCAAATTGGGTGGAGATTGAAGGGACAATGTAAGAACAGCCGCAAAATGTCGACAGTCTGGGTTATGTGGAACACCAGCTATAACTGCTCAAACCTGGTTTTCCCACATTGCCAAGAAAGTCCCATCCATCTGGGAGAGCTGAGGAGGAATCATTCATTCATTGGCTTATCTCAAATCAGAGTAACAAACTCTCCAACTCTGACCAGAGGCTGCCTTCTGCCTGAAATCTGAGCACATTGCTATTGGTTTAGGATGTTGACATGGTACTGGATACCATCTAGTTGGCCATCTTACATGTTCTAACATGTTCTCTTCATATTTTTCTGTCTAAATCAAGTATGTCTATTGATTTAAATTACAAAGCTAAGACCTACAATATTTTAGAGATATTATCAAGCTTCTTTACCTGACATTTGTATAAGTTTGGTAAAATTTTTCTTCTCTTGGCAATATATATGGCCCATTACTTTATGGGAATCAAGACAAAAATTAATGTCCAATAGATATCACCCCTTAAACAAGAGTTACCTTTTGAAAAGAACACATAGCTCAGGTGTTCCTGGAAACTGCTTTGTCGGGAGAATTCAGAGATATTCAAAGTTGTTATGTGAAAACTACAACCAATAAAACATATCAAAATGATTTTCTTTTTGGTACTCACTGATTTTGATTGATTATTTGCCTAGAGTTACATGACATGATGCAATTTTATTTTAACTTTGTGATGAATTATTCTTTTTTTATTTTGTTATCCCTAGTATGTAGTATTGAGACATAAAATCCTTCTGATCACATTGTCTTCCCTGCTAGGTCATTAGCAAAATAGCAGGATTGTAATCAAAAGCAACTCGCTATCTTGATAGCAAAAAGCTATCATCAGAACTGGCTCCCCAGCTTGCCAAGATCCATCAGCCAGTGAGAGGATACAAAGTCATGTGACATTTAAAGCGTCATTCTTGTGAGAGTCTCCCCCAATCAATCACCATGTACACAGAATTGGAAGAGGAAATGTGAAGCATTCCCATCCTAGATCTAGCCTGAAAATTGTGTTTGCCTGGCCCAAGTGGGTTCCTGAGGCCCAGGTGACACTTAAAAGCACTGATTATCTAGTTTGCTTTCTCACTTCTGCAATTCATTTTGCACACTGTGACACATAAAGTTACCAGGAAATGGTCTGGAAAGTACGGTTTTTACTCTAAATACATTGTGGGAAACCTAGGGGATTCTAACATGTGTGCATAAAAAAATGCAAGACCTTATAAAAGGCATGACTTTAAAATGTGAATGCCTGGCCAATGGTTATTTTTCAAGTTTAAAGTGAGTTATATGGTGACGACATTCATCTTTTCTGTTTGCAATGAGACTCCTATAAACCATGGCCATTAGAGTATAGAAACTAACTTGAAGAAGTATATTTTCCATTTATTTATCAAGCATTCACAACTCTAACAGGGCTATTTTTGATGGTTACAATCAACTGCCTTCATGCCTGGGTTTAAGCTTCCTAGATCAGAAAGTGCCAGAAATTACACTTTGAACCTTCAAATCGTTTGAGTTGAACAGAAGTGTATTTTTGGACACCAAATGTGCTCTCATATCCTTCCAACTCTTCAAAATCAAACAAGCAGGAATGTCATTATCTGGACATTCAGTCTTCATCTCTCACAAATGGCTCTGTCTTCCTGTGACCCTGTTCCATTGCCCCAGACAGAGCAGCAACTGTTCCCCAGTGTGCATTTCCATTGCACCCCCCATCTTCTCCCATGCCCCTCCCCTTCCAGCCACAAATGCTTCAACAGAAGTGGGGGAAATCCAAAGAATCCCCTTCACTAAGTAGAACTAAGATGAATTGTGTCAGAGTTCAGAGCTCCGTTGTTGCTTGGCATGAAATTACTGCCCTTGGTTTCTGCCAAGGCGGGTGTCAGCTGGTGAATTATAACAGTGGCAGACAGGACTGAGATAAGTAGAAAATACAATGACAGCTGCTACACAGAACTATTCTTTCTGGCCTAGTGAATACAAAAATACATTGTGTAAATAAAGACAGACAGCTTCATTATGCAATTGTCTGGTACTATGCCACTGCTAAGGAACAAGTATTGATTCTAGAAAATAGATCTAGACACTTGAAGTTAATATGCTCATACACTTGGGATGATTAGGACATTAAGAAAGTAATAATAAAACTAACTTCCTAATATTGGAGTTGAACCCATAGGTAAATAGTGCATATGATCATGCTACATTACGTGTCTGAACTTAAGTATTCCTTCAAAGCCTGTCTTACATCCAAGTCCATGACTCTTTTTGCTTTGTCTTGTTTTGAGTGTAAAATCTAGGCTGTTACTCGGTTTTCATCAATTAGAAAGCAAGTGCTGTATCAACATGCTTAGGTTACCATAATAAACTGTCACAGTCTGGGTGGCTTACACACCAGAATTTGTTTTCTCATGCTTCTCTTGGCTGGATATCCTTCATTATGATCTGACACAGTCGGTTTGTGGTAATGTATTCTTGTCTTATAGACAGTCAGTTTCTCTCTGTGTTTCAGGCTGTATAGAGTCAATTTAATTGCCTGTTTAATTTTTGATGCAGTGTCTTACTATATTGTTCAGGCTGTCATTAAACTCTTGGGTCCAAGTGATCTTCCAAGATGAACCTCCTGAATAGCTGGGAGTATTGCTGTGTCCTACTTCAGCTGACTAGGTTGCTTACTAAAAGAACACTAATCATACTGAGTCAGGACTCCATATTAATACTTTATGGAACTTTCTTTCTTTGGAGTTCCCAAAAGACATGGGGTTTTTATGTTTTGGCACATAAAGTTTGGGAATTGAACATGATATTATTCATGTAACATTGGATTATGTAAACTAGATTTTGTGACTATTTTCTTTGTTACTATGTAATGAACTTATCCATTTAACTTCTGTTCAGTGTCTCTGAATATTCTCAGTATTTTTCAATAAAATATAATCCACTGGGTATCTTTTCATTTGGTAACACCACATTCAGAAGTGTTGAGAGAAATGAGGATTCCATATGCTATAGAAGTCTTCAAGTATATTTCGTAGCCCCTGTAGATCCTGCAATCCTACTCTATAAGGTCAAGTCTGTTTTTGTAACTATGCAAAATTGGTGCTTGTCGTTTTTTTCCTGTGCATTATTTACTTTTATAGTGCTCTGATAAAACACCATGAACAAGACCTCTTATAAATGAAAGCATTAGGGGCTCAGAGGGTTGGAGTCCTTGATGATGGAGAAAACACATGGTGGTGGAGTAACTGAAAGAATACATCTTGATCTAAAAAGGAGTTAGAGAGCACACTGGAAAGGCCAGATCTCTTTAAAACTTCGAGCCAACGCCCAGTGACAAACAGCATCTAACATGGTCATTTTCCCTTATCCTTCCCAAATAATTCTCCCAAATGGAATCCAAGTATTCAAACAGATGAGATTATGAGGGCCATCAACATTCAAACCACCACAACATGTTGATACTTATTTTGCCGATACAGAAACAATGAGTTAAAGCTGCTGGCACCTTAGCACATGAACTAAATGAGTAACACCAAGCTATCCCAAGTAACTGCTGTGATAACCATATAGCCTCGGTTTTAACACACACACACACACACACACACACCTCTTCATTGAGCATTATCCTCAGTGAGAAAGTTAAATATTAATTTTACTTGAGCATTAAATTTCTTAGAGTCTTATCACCTTTTTGACATTCTGTGTATTACAATAGACTGTACAATGAACATAAAACATAAAACCACTGCATATTAATACAGAATGTTGATGATGATCTCAAGAAAGAAACACTCAAGACTGAGTCACAGGCTACTGGACACCCCTTTCACAAAATGGCATTTTGTTTTACTTGAAAGGACATTGGACAAACAAATTATAGCTATTTATATGGGTATTTGCAAGGCATTTCCTCAAAAATTAATGAAGGGACTATGTCATTGAAAGGATAACTGAATTTATTTCCAATGACATCATTTTAACATTCAAATTTGTTTTTGAAACCTGGAAAATTGCATCTACCACTGTAGCTTGAAAATGTTTCAAAGACAGTGATGTTAACGAAAGTGATTTTAAAGTGTTATACAATGCCATGTGTCCATATTTAGAAACTGCATAAAGCGGCAAGCCAATATTCCCCATATGATCAATGCCTGATGTTATAAAACTGTTCATGTACAATATAGGGTAATGGATTTCAAAGTCTCAGTAAGTTCATCAGGATGGCTGCAAGTCCCTTTGAAGCTAAGACACCTATATGCCGTAAAGCCATATCTATGTAATGTTCTCTAAGGAAAGTATTGTGGCACTCCTGTATCCACATGCAAGTTGTTGTGAGACTGAACAGTGTACTAGAATAGACTGGGAAGAAGCAGAACTGAGGATCAAGCTGACTTCTACAATATTTGGAAGATTTGCCAAATAGATAAGACAATGTAACATCTTCTAATTATTGTTTAGAAAGTTATTTTTGTCAACATTATTGTCTATAATAGAATACATACTCTCCTAACATACTATTGCTAGATATTGTATTGATTACTTTCATGTAGATTGATTCAATAGTTAAAGAAGCACAAAAATCATAACAAATTAACTAAGAGAGAGAGAAAAAAAACATTGCTTTAGATGTTATAGAAAGTATGCTAACCCCATAATGGCTCTCTCAATCAAGATATCTGTTTCCTTGCTCCCTGATATCTTCACACTGTGAGTAGTATTGATTTAGCTACATCTGTTCAAGCAGGTGGTAGGTCTAATGACCAGTTTAACAGTAAATCAGATTTCCCCAAGCTGACTGTAAAAGCTGATAATGTTCTTAAAGACCACCGCCAAAGTCAAGAGCATAGAGCACTGGAAATGCTGCATGACTTTATCTTAGCCCCTTGTACTGCACAGCAAAAACTGAAGATTCATGCTCCTTGTTTCTAGAATTGTTTTTCAAATCTTCTCAACACTGTAAGAGCATCCCGGGTTTATACACCATGATAATTTTACTGGGATTAAGATTCAGTAGAAAAATTAGTCAGTTACATTATATATAATCTAAAATTTATTGCAGTATTTCCTAATTTAAAAATCCAAGGATACTGGAAAGACAATCTAATTGGACCCAGTAGCATGGAGTATTAAGAAAAATGGACAAAGTCGACTAAGTCATCTATCTTTTAGTAAGTGGACAGAAGCCCTGTGTGAATGTGTGTGGCTGTCTTGAATTGGTCATGTCAAGGTCCAAGACCTGATACCTGCAGAAAATTGGCAGAAATTGACATAGTACCTTGTCCCACCCCTCCTCTCCGCCATCAGGCTAAGATGGAAATGGAAAAAGCCTTTCTCTGATCCAAGTATGAGGGCTTACAGGCTGAGCAGTGTCTGCAAAACTAGCAACTTCAGTGTCCTCTTCCAGGACGCTTACAGCCAAGAGTGCTCACCTGCTCAGACTCTTCGTGAGACTCGCTAACTCTTCTTCCTGTGATGTCCATAATAAACTAGCTGAGGCTCTGGTTCTTCGTGCGGTTGTTGGTGTCACTCCATCAGAATGTACCCACCTCACCTGACCCAGTTTTTCTATACCCGTGGCTGTGTGTGTGTTATTTCTTCATTTCCTGCAGCCCCAGTCAGGTTCCCAGACCAAAGCCATGTAAGTTGTGGCATTGTATAGTTTCTGCTTCCTTCAGAAAAATATTTTCATTTGTTTATCAGTTGTACTATATAACATTTTATTGTAGATTACCTTGCAAGTTAATATTCAATCAATTTGCTGATAGTTCAAAACAGGGCCAAACAAATTGTGACATCTCCCCTCTTTTCATGGCAATGAACACAAATTTGAAGTTTCCCCATGAAGGATTTCTTCTTGTGTTTATGTATATGTTGAAATTTTATGAAAGTAAAAATAAATATAGGAGAAATTTAATATGTCTAATTTGAATTTTTATGGCTCTGTTTCAGTATTGATCTAAGTGCCATTCAGTCTTTGAAGTTTCTTGACTGAGTTACTTGTTTCGTAATTCTCTTTCTCTCTTTTTTTCTGTGTCTTGGTAGTGGTGTTCTCACTTTTTGGAGCTTTCCTAGTTTAATGGACTAAGCATCTAATTTATCATCCCCTACTTTCTTTTCTTTTTTTGGGTGTATGTATATGCATCTATATATGCATGCATGAGTGTATTCTCAAGGTGTTTGTGTGTGTATGCAAGTGTATGTGCATGTTATGTGATTGTGTATATGTATGTATGTGTATGTATGCATGCATACATTGTGCATACGTGTGTATGTATGTATGTGTATGCATGAATGAGTATGTATGTGTTTGTCTGCTTGTGTGTATGTGAGTATGAGTGCCTTCTCCTGGTATATGTGGGTGTGCATGTATGTGTGCATGTGTGTGCATAAGTGTACTCTCCTTGTATGTGCATGTGCATGTGCATGTATGTGTGTATATGTACACATTACCTGTGTTTAATTGTCTTTTCTAACCAGAAATCAGTCATGAGAATCCTTCTTGAGGAAACGTCTACCTTGTTTTCCGAGACTGCACCTCTGACTCAGACCCAAGGTTCTCTACTTGGGCTAGTTTGCTTGGCTAGTCAGTAGACCCCACACATCTGCCAGTATTTTGCTCCTGGGGTCACAAGTGTTTGCCACCATGCCCACTTAATTAATATCTTACTTCTCTACTGATGTCTGTTTTCTTTAATGTCTAGTTTCTGAATTATTTAATTTTTGTCATTTTAATTTTAAATTGGCTATTCTATTTCTTCCATTCAATGGTATGTACTTTTTAGCATGTGGCCTTCTTATAACATCTTTTTACTTGGTATTAATTAAAAAAACTTATAAAAATAATTCTCAAATATGACACCTACTAAAAACAAATCAAAATAATTTAAGTATCTAGAAAGAAACAGGAACAATGCTAAAACATAATTTAGGACAAATGAAAAAATATGTACACATGCATACACTTTAAAAAACATACACCCAAAGCATCATGCCATAAAAATGTCATTTGCAGAAGAGTAGGCAGAAAGAATGAAAAAAAAAGAGGCAGAGGAAGAGGTCATTTCCTGTGAGAATGTGTCCTCTGGAAATGTCAGGAGCTGCACCCATGAAGACTCACCAACATGGATGCCTAAAAATGACCCAAATGAGGACAAAACTAGTAGACTTTCTAACAGAGAAGGGGAAAGCCCAGGAGGACTCAGTCCTAGATAAAGAACTGCAAGCATCTAAAGAATGCTGATAATGGGAGAAATCATTTTCCCAGGGAAGAAAACACCAGTGGTTATCTAATGTCAAATGGTCAGCCCTAAAACTTTCAAATCCCATTACACAGACTGAACAGATTATATCTGTGTATTTAGAAATATATGTTACATATTATACTATGTTATGTGTGTGTGTGTGTGTGTGTGTGTGTGTGTGTGTGTAAAACAACAATTAAAGCATCAGACCATGAATTTAAAAGATAGCAAGGTGGACATACAAGAGTGCTTTGAGAGAAAGGGGAAAATTAAAAATTATACTCTCAAAAAAATAGGAAACAAAACAAAATACAAATGCCTGATCCACGTGGACAGTGACAGTGGTCTGGTCTTCATGGAAGGATTGGCTTTGTTATTTAGAAAACTCATGTTTCTGTTCTGAGATCTTATGTTTTCTCTATATATCTGAGTTGAATTTTGACAATTTTATGTAAGTTCTTATTATGCTTGATCAGTTACATTTTTTTAAACTTCACATAAAATTTGGAATTGATTTGTTAGTTTGTATAGGAATAAAAAGCCTGGTAGAATTTCATTGTAAGTTTTTGTTGTTGTGAGACATGGTAGCATTGAGGAGATCAGGCTGGTTTCAAAGTCACTGAGATCAGCTTCCATGATTCCCGAGTGATGGCACTAAGGGCTTATGGCACCACACTACAGTTAACGGCAATTTTTGAACCTTAAATTCACCCTACTCTCCATTTATTTTTGGTACTTATTTGTTATGGATAATGTTTCAGCATTTCTCCTATTGAGATCTAAAACAATTTTCATTAGATTTAATTCCAGTCACTTAATATTTTTGCTGTTGTCTTAGTGAAAGATATTTTATAATCATAATTCTTTTTTGAATAATTTTCAGTTTGTAATTAATTTGGGAACCTTGACTTTCTTAAAATCACCTTCAGATCCTGCCTCTCATGCGTTATCATTTCTTTTGTGTATTCTTTGGGACTTCCCTCACATGTGATTGTGTTGTTTAATAACAGTTTAACCCTTCCATTGTATGTCTTGCATTGATATTCCTTATTCGTCACTCATGCACTTCCTGGATGACGACCAATTAGGATAACCCCCTTTCATTGCATTCTTCACGGAAATTCACTCTGCAGTCAGTAATAAGCATGATATCTGTATCTCCTTTCTTTTAGTGTGCTTATCAGATATGGGATGTGCCTACTCCTTGTTCATCGTGTGCTTCTTAATAATTGTTAGATTCAGATTTCATCAGCAGCTTGTAGATTGATTTTTTCAAGTTTAAAACTGACTTGGCATTCTTAAAATAAATCCATTAGGGTTGTGACAGATCACCGTGCCTTTATGTCCCTATATTTAATTTTAAACTAGATATCTATTTGATATGCTTATCTGTGTGTGTACGTGCGTGTGTGTGTGTGTGTGTGTGTGTGTGTGTGTGTGTGTGTCTAAGACATGCTGTAGGAATCCATGGAAGTCAGCAGAGAATGTTAGGTCCAATAGAATTTAGTTGTGAGGCACCATGTGGGTGCTGGGAACTGAGTTTATATCCTCTACAAGAATAGTAAATGCTCTTAGATGATGAATTTTCTTCCTAGTCCTATTGTTCCATTGGAATTCTTACTAGTGACTTATGCTAGTGATATGATTTCTCTTTCTCTTTCTCTTTCTCTTTTTCTTTTTCTTTCTCTTTCTCATTAGTTTTCACACTATCAATTAACTCATCCAAACAGTCCTGTTGGATTTATCGGTCTTTACATTTTATGTGTGGACACAGTTTGTATGTGTGAAGTCTTTCTCTGTGTGTTCATATTCATGGAGGTGTACATGAGCATGTGCACATTATGTAAAAGGCCAGAGACTGATATTGGGATCTGAAATTCAATTTTGCTTCAAGTCTATACATGCTTTTTACTTTACTTACCTAGTTTTTAACAACATAATCTGTATATACAGTTTATCTTGCTCACATCCATCTCTTTTCCCTTCTAAGCTCTCCACAACCCCCACATACTCCTCCCAACTCCATATTCTCTTCTTTTTTATTTCCTTTGCAACCCACTGAATCCAATGATTATTGTCTTTATGTGCATGTGCTTAGGGTATCCATACAGCATGGGCAACCTAAGGGAGGCCGCACCACTGAAGAAAACTGACTCCCCCTTCTCCATCAGCCTTCAGAAATTTTTCAAGCATTATTTATTTCCAGAGTTGGTCAGAGCCATTCTTCTAAGGCCTTCTGAAGTTTCTTCAAGATATTTCTATCTTCTTTTATCCAAATTTGTCCCTCTATCTATTTAACTGCATTTTAAACAAACAGCTGAAATTAACTTTCCAGCGTGGCTTGTGTCCATTGAGAAATAGCCAACTACTTACTTTTTCCAATTAGGAGATCCATCATTTTATTAAATATAGTTAGACATTTTGGCCACCATTTGTCATTATCGTTCCACTAGTTTTCAGCTCCAAATTTTTACTATTCTTCTCAGCCAGAATCCCCCTCCTTCTTCCCCTCTCCTTACTGCACTACCACATGCCTGCCCCTTACTGAAATAAGACAAACTTTGCTTTTGTCCATGTGTTTGCGACACCGTCTTTCTTTGCTGTTCAGGATGGTTTAGAACTCACAATCTTTCTGTCTTAGCCTCCCAAATGTTGACATCTCACTGATGTACCACTATGCCTGGTTCCTAGGTTTAACTTTTAAAAAGTGTATAAATACACTTCTCTTATGTCCCTCTGCTTATGATTATTTTATGATTATTTTTTCATTCACTGGCCTCTTTAACATCTGTTTCAAACATGCCTCAGCTTCTACTCCAGTGGTTCTCAACCTTCCGAATCTTGCAACCCTTCAAACAGTTCCTCTCGCTGTGCTGACCCCCAACATACAATTTTTGGTGCTATTTAATGACTGTAATTCTGCTGCTGTTATTGATCATATTCTAAATGTTTGATATGAAGATGATCTTAGCCAAACCATGTGAAAGGGTCATTCAATCTCACTCAAAGGGGTTGGGACCCACAAGGTAAGAACCACTGCTCCAGTGGGTTCAATGCATTAATGTTTAAACTGATCCTGAAGATAAATAAAGCAAACATTTTTCTTGTCTTACCTTTTTCTCTCCTTCACTTTATTTTTAAATTTAACTTCTTTATTGATTCTGAGCATATCACATCATGCACCCCAATTCTGCTTACCTTTCAGTCCCTCCATATTCTCTCCTCACCCCTTCAGTACCACCCAAAGAAAATAAAACAAAGTAAGCAAGCAAACAAATAAAAGAAAAAAACCCAAAACCAAAACTAAAGCAATAACAACAACAACAACAACAAATCTCCTTGCTCCTCCTTCTGTCCTGCCTCTCTAATACTTCTTCATTCATCTTGATGGCAGTGTCTCTCCTTCACTTTTAACATTACTGGAAAATGATGTGTATTTTAAAATTACAGCTACCTTTTCAGTGACCTCAGGGAACAAAAAAACAAGAAGGTTTATGTGCTACCATGAGCTACTACAGGGAATTGTCTGTTGCATAAGAATATTTAATGGCCTTTTACAATGCAATTGGAGCTCAGAGTCCTGAAATAAGCCCAATGTCACCAGCGCACAGTGAAAGCATAGCCACAAAGTAACTAACAGCTACCAGGACATTCACTCTCGGTATATCCTTTATTTATTTTACTTTTATGTATTCTTCTCTCATACAATACATTCCAACAGCAGCTTCTTCCTCTACAACTCCATTTTTCCCTCTCCCTCTGATCCAGTACCCGCACTGTCTCCTCCTAGAAAAGAATAAGCTTCCCAGGAGCATCACCTGAATACAGTACAAGATACAAGAAGACCTGGCACAAACCTTCACATCAAGGTTATACAAGATAACCCAGTAGGAGGAAAAGAGAAGGCAAAAGAATTAGAGAGACTCCTGCTACCGTTAGGAGTAACCTAAAACAACAAGCCAACAACCATAACACATACGCAGAGGACACAGTGTAGACCCATGTAGACTCTGAGATTGTTATTCCAATCTCTGTGAGCCCGCACAAGGCCTGCTTAGTTGAATCCTCACGATTTGTGTTCTCCCAATGTTTTCAACGCCTCGGGTTACACCCTGGTCTACAGGAGTGAGTTCCAGAACTCTCTCTCTCTCTCTCTCTCTCTCTCTCTCTGTCTCTCTCTCTCTGTCTGTCTTTCTCTGTCTCTCTCTTTCACACACTCACACTTACACATAATTAAAATAAAAACTAAATATTTAAATAAAACTTTATATTTTAACATTTTATATCATCAGTACTACTTTAATATTTAAAATATACTACGATACTATTTTATTTTCCAGGCTATGTTCACCTTACTAAATAATGAAGCTACTAAAATCAACTTGATATTATCAGAATCTGTTTTTAACTGACCTTTTCAACATATAGAAAAAATGTAAGGCTCATTTATCGGAAGCATACTAGAGTCCTTTTAATGCACACTTTTAACCTGTTTAGCTTATTGACCTAGTAGACAGTAAATCAATTTCTGCTGAGATGAAAGCCTTCAGATTTAAAGCACCGTGATTCTACCCACTTAGGAAAGTTTTAGAGAGTCTTAGGTAATTGTGATGGAGGAAATCTAATTATTTGGTTCTGGGCATGAGGAGTGCTTACAAAGCAACCAATCCTTCAGGAATGATTCCTGTGAAAATCAAACTACACTCTTTGTTATAAATAAAGACTCATTTTAAAAAATAAATAATGAATAGATTTTTTTCCTTTTTTTAATATGGGTACTTAGAGCTATGAACTTTCCTCTTATCACTGCTTTCA
>LOEQ01005724.1:23117-34076 GCA_001685075.1 Bramus lutescens | reverse complement strand
TACAATGTGTGTGTTGTTATTTCGGGGTATAAGCTAGCTGTGCAGGAGCTGGGCAGGATGAAATGCAGGCCTGCTCTCCCCTTTCACTACATTTTTTAAGAGATATATTATCAAATAATTCTCTTGACCTAAGTAAGGAATTTACCTATGAATATATTCAATCTAAGAGTATTGCTCATTGTTTCAAATGCCATAGTATTGATTTTTTAATTATATATTTATATAAATATGTATGCTGTGTTTCCATGATTCTCCCCAGATCTATTATAGTGATACGTTTTTTCCCAAATAATTTTCATTCAAAAATTACAAACATAAGCATGATGGGTGGTTTATACATATAACTGTATTGTAATGAGATGTTTTGAAAAGTTTCAATCTTTTTTCTCCAAATAATGTATTTTAAATTTTAACAATTATCACAAACTGACAGAGTTAATGCAGTAATATCTGAGTCAATGGCATGTTCACATCCCACGACACCTTTAGCCTCAAGTTCTGACTGTATGTTTTGAGCCTGAAAATAGATTTTGCTTCCCATGGTTTTGCTTTGTTGTTTTGAATGTAAGATATTCACCGCTATTGAATGAATATCTCTGCAGAAAAGGATGATCTTGTAGATTAGGCCTTGTTTTGGGGGTGTTCTGTAGAGTGGGAAGTTCCTTTCCCATTTCCTGCTTCTCTCAAGGCTGCAAGGAGTCATTGTTTCCTTTGGACACAAAACTCTGAAGGTCTGTGCTCCCCTGTGTCTCATGTGTGCTTCAGAGGANGGGGGGTGGGCTGCCTCTTCACTGTGTCTTTGCACATCCAATGGATTGGGGAGAAAGTGGAGACAAAAGCTATGTCAGACAGCATGCCTGCCTAAGTGAAGAAGTTCTGGCTACTGTTGGCTTTGCTTTCTGAACATTGCTAAGTCTGTGTCTAGTTTTGCAAGCTACTATACAATTCCTTGAAAAACATCAAAGTGTCAAAGCTTCATCTTCTTCTAAGAGAACAGTTCAGAATATCATCTCTTCATCTAAACTCTTCCATGATTGGCATATTTGCTATTTTAAATCAATTCAACAACAAACTTGAAGATATTTTACTCTGAGAGTCCCCATCATACACACTCCTGTTAAAGCATTTGTTTCCTTCAATAGGCAAAAGATTTCTCTGTAATATCCATCTGAACATGGCAATGCAGTTTTATTTTTGCTCCTTTTTCTACTAGGTGAGAAAACTCATTTTTATTTTTTCCAAACATTTGTTGGACTCTTCTTATGTGATAGGCACTCAGCAGTAAAACAAAAACATGAAAACGAAGACATCCCTTCCAACAAAACAAATGACTGCTTAACATATGTATATACATAAAAGAAAAATATATACACGCATTATTAATGCCATACTTTTCAATATATGAAATAAATATAGGTGAATATCAGGAGGGAGAGGAGAGGAATGATGTAGTTCAACAGGCTTCCAGAAAATGATATGCCTCAAAAATCAATGGAATGATAATTCATGCAACAGAACACAGAAAATGAGTACAATTAAGGTCAGGATAATACAGGAAGAGGTGGGGTCATGGGTGAGAAATATTTATCTTTCTAACTTCTATGTTGAAATCTGATTCACTACCCACTACCTCAGAAAGTGACCTCACCTGGAGATGGAGGGTTTTTTTTGTCTCCCCAGATACAAAAAGGACATTGATATAGTCAATAATTCAAGAGGACAGCTGTTCTCACAAACAGGGTAGATTTAAACAGATTTTAGCATATATGGAGAGTGCCAAGTGACCGTGATGACAGAGATAAACTGATGCCTCTGCCTCCCAAGTATTGGGAACATAGGCCGGCACCACTATGTCTAATCAAGTGGGATCTTCCGCATAGTTTTCTGAAGGTGCTAAACCTGCCCCGCATCCTGAGCTCAGAATTTTAGCACCCAAATGTAGCCAAATAATAGAATTCTGTTGTTTAAGTCACATTGTGGTTTAAACTTGTGGCACTTCCTAGCAATTGGCAGAGACAGGCAATGTCTGAAGAGGACATGTGACTTGTTTAGTAGCTTGGGAGTAGTACATGGAGGTGAGGAAAGAGATAGACACAGAGAGGCACACACATAGACAGATATAGAGGCAGACAGGCAGGCAGACACACACATACACCCACGTGCGCACACAAACGCATGCACACACACACAGCAGTATTTCCCAAGTGACTGCTCTTAGGTGTTGGGTTTTCAAGTAAATAATGAGAAGCCAATCAGGAATTGCAATAAAACATTACAGCCATGGGTTTCTTTTGGAAAGAGCTGTTCGGAAGAAAATTTAATGCAATTTGGGGGAAAAAGAATAAGAGGAGGAAGTCCTGTAAGGTGGGGACTCTGACTGTACCTACCAGATCTCTGCCTGTGTGGGTAATGCCAAAGATGTCTGCCCCGGAAGGCCATTCATTCATAGTCTTTGCTCTCCCCTGGCATCTAAAACCAAACGCTAAGGAAAATGCTGCATGAGTCTTAGCAACACTGAGTATTTCTCTCCTCCAGCTTGCAGTTACACTCTGTGACAGTTCTTCCTGGATAGGAGCCCCTTTTGACCTGTGAGGATCAGACTGTGTAATAAAGCACATTTTGCTAATCATAGGCTCTCTTTCTCACTAATGGACAACCTCCCGAAGGTCTCACCGCTGTTTTCCCTTGGCTCTTTATCAAGTAGCCTGCAGTGTAGATAATCGTTTCCACTGCACCTGACACACAGCCGACGCTGAGCATCCTGGAGAAAATCACAGGTTGAATTGCCAGAGTCTCAGACCTGAAAAATACAAAGCCGAGAGGACAGTAACCCAGTTGGCCTACTCAGTGACAACTTCGTATTCAACAAGGTTATAAAGAAGCATAATTAAAACTGAAAATTCTGAAAACATTTCTGGACATTCGGCAAATTATCTATTTAAACAGAGCTGTTTCAATGCCTCTGTGTTCTGTGTTTTCACTTTTTCTTGGCATAAGCTTAGTATCTATGACAATATTTGATTTTTTTCCTGTGACACCTCTGGACATTATCACATGCTTTCACGTATTCCAGTCTTTTTTATTTTTCTTTAAACATATGTACGTAAGGTATATAAAATAGACCTATCATTTTATGTGTATAATCATTTTTATATATTTAGCAGATGTGAATTCTCCCCTCAGCCCACCATTGGCTTCTATCACTAGAAACAGAGAGGTCTAAACTATTTAGTAACTAGTTGAATAAGAAAACCTTTGTGAGCATTCTATAAAATGTATAATGCAGAGCTGAAAATCAATGTAATAATCATCAGACTAAATTGAAAATTTAGCTTAGTATATTATTCTTTCAAAATGCTTCTATCAGTGAAATAAATGTGTTAGGAGGATATCTCTAATATAGATAGTATAGAAAAAAAGGAAGACTTCTACTTATTGAGTAAATATTTTATCACCTATTAGCAACTTTCACATACATTGTATAGTTTGCATTATCTAACTTTTACAATGATATATAGCACTATGATCATTATCTTTATTTCAGTAGGACAAATAAATAAATAATAATTTTAGAAAGACTTGAAAATCTAACATTTAGTCAATGGCGAGACTTTTTTCATAGAAAATTATCAGGAAATATAATGTCAAATACTCAGAGGGAAATGGTGTGTGTGTGCGCGCACACTGTTCCTACTGCATGTTTTACCTATTGTATGTGACTGTGTGCATTTATGGGTTCTGAGTGCATGTGTTGCTGATTATATATTTGTGAAGAGAACGTACACTTGTGTCTAAGACAGGGCAGAGGTAGACTTGTTTGTTCTAGAGGAGGCTATGTTGTTGCAGCACATTTCTATAGGGAGTGCTATGATTCTATTGTATTTGAGAAAAGCTGATGATTTCTAGTTAGTCCTCTCAGATCAAATATCACTGAGAGAATAAAAGTGTTTTTAGTCATAAGTTGTCAATGGTCATCTCATTGCCTTCTCTTTAATCCTACAGTGTCAAGTACATAGCCCCTGAAGCTCTCCACACTTTCACAGACCAAGTGATTCTATTCTTCAGCAATCTAATGAGGAACTCCCTGAAAAACTGAGCAAGAATGACCACATTAACATGAAATCTACTCAGGAACACTTTGTGGATCTACAGAATGCCTTTAAATGTGTGCTGGAGTCCCAGCTTGTGTATGTGAGCTCTGTAATTAGTATATTTCCTTGGCAACTTCTTCTCCCTGATGATGAGGGTATCTGAAGGGAAGAAACAGGACCACACAATTGAAGGAGATTCTTGTTCCGATGTGCTTTGGGGTTCTAAACCTGATAGATTCTGGTCTGAATAATGAGATCCATTTCATAGCTTAACATCTCTAGGGTTCTGATTGGTACCTCCTGCCCCAATTTTACTGCAAATCACAGTGAAACTTGCACTTCCATTTCTTCCTTTCTTTCTTCCTCTCTACTTCTCTCCCTCCCTCCCTCCCTCCCTCCCTCCATCCCTCCCTCTTTCCCTCTCTCTATCTCTCTCTCCCTTTTCCTTTTCTTTTTTCTTTTATAAGATGTAAATTTTATATGTCAGGATTGAATTCCCACAAGCAAATGCAAAATATTGCACGTAAAAATGAAGGAATAATAATAGAAATGTATTTCATTTTTTCCACTCTCTATGACCTTGAGAACTGCTTGCCAGTTGGCAGCCATCTTTGGGAGTGATACTGTTGACCTCAGCCCTGCCTTTCCAAGAACTGTAACAGTAACAAGGATCTTCCAGGAGGAAGGAATTGCTTAGTTTGAACAGTATGTTTTCAGTTCCCTCACACCTGCTGCTGGATCCTGGGAGCAGGAGGTTTAAAAATCACAGAGAGCTGCAGAAAACAGTTCTTAGCTCAGCAGTACAAAAACTAGCACTGTTTGTTTGTTTTACAGCAACAAAAAATGGCTACTTCCTCTCTGAAGGGCAGTGATAAGCTCTCCTGAAGGCCTTTGCTGGACCTTTAGTGAAATTAATCTTGCTATCTTAAGTCACAGAAAGCGCCCCTAGTCTCCATTGTTCACACAAGAGCTCATACCCAATTTCCTCCAGAGTGGCCTTTCTTCTTCTTTTGCACAAGCCCTTTCCTTTCCTTCTGGCCTCAACTAGCTGGGGAGGGTGAAAACACAAAAGCAATGCACATCAAAGTACACACACACACACACACACACACAGGAACTTTTGTTCCCACTCATCCTCACATTAAATGCCAGTTCTTTTAAACAGGTGGCAATGATATAGAGTGATAAGAAAGTTGTAGAAGAAATGCCACTTGGTTCCTCTTTCCCATGCCATTACATGAGAATGTCCTTGAGTCCACTTCTATCCCTTGCTGATAGCAATGAGTGTTGCATGTAGCATCCTGCTCTCTTTGTATTAGAGAGTTCCGCTTCCTGACTTGTGTAAATCAGAAAAGTAGTTTAGATTGCCAATTCGTGGCATACATTGCTAAATCTCCAATTCTTTCAGGATGAGGACTGGACAGTGAATTTGAATTGTTTCTGTGACAATAATACATCTGGATTTTGCTCGTTACATCTAGTATCCGAAAATAAACTTTAGAGGATAAGTAATTGGGAAATATTTACTCCGTGGGAACTGTAGCTATAATAGCCTTCATAATACAATGGAAAGAAGATAATGTCTACAAATAGAACTCCTGACTGAACCATTTTGTGAATTCATGTGTAATATGCAGAAGAGAACAGAAAACCTGGATGAGGGAACTATAGGCCTGGTTTTAACAGTATTTTGAATAAAATCCATTGGGCTAGCATTTTCCTAGAAACTCTGACCATTATTCATGAATAGAGATAGCATTCTCATTATTAGATTTTATTAACTATGAATAAAAACATAGACATAACTCTATACTGGGAGCTTTGGGTATTTTAAGTGTGACTTGCTAACAGTAAGATATGCCATAAATATAAAATGCTAATTGGGCCTCAAAAAAACTAAAACTGTGGAATAACTTGTATATCAATCTTATTACTAGCTGAGGGATATGTTTTGAATATATTTGGTTATGTAAACTTTTGTATTAAAATTATACTTATCTTATTCAGCTCTTAACGAGTTGGCTTGTAAAAGTGTTAAAGGTCAGAAGAAAATCAGCCCTTCTGATCTTAACACAGTGCAACTTTGAGTAATTCATTTTATTTTTCACATCAGTGGCCACTGTAACGCTATATTTGTGTAAAGAGTTTTAAGTTTTTCTTTTCTCAAAAAATACAACTTTAAATTCCTTACTAAATGCTTAATGCTACATTTTTTTTCATATGAAGTACCAAACAGCTACTTATAGTGGACTAGTTTTAAATAATATCTGTTCTTGTATGTGTTTATATTCTCCATTAGTGTATGTCTACATTTCCAGTAAGACTAATTATTGTTCTCTGAGTTCTGGCATTAATGTTCTCCTGAAACATGCTGCGTCTTATTGCCAATTCAGCTGCCATCTACCAAAGACCCACTCTGTCTTTAGATTCCTACAAATTCATTAAACCTAAGATTTTGTATTTTTAAAGTTTTGAATATTAATTCTATAGAGAGCAAACTGCTCAGCCCTGGGAATCACAGAGTAGTCCAGATGTTCACCCGTTAACAGCATCCCTTGGTAGGCTTTATGTTAGGCTCTCAGCTGAAGTTTGGCAGAAGTCGAATGAGGTTCTCAGTGCCTCTTCTCAGTGTATTAGTGCTTTCGTAGTTGGAAAAGCAAAAGGACCTCCAGAGAACACAAGTGACATAAGACATTGATGGAAGCAGTCATAGTTCATATTAAAACAATACTCTACCTTCTTTTGAAAAATAGAAACCCTACTCTATGTCATTGTAATGCCAGCCACTGACTGAAGCTGAAGCTGTAAACCTACACCACACAGCAGAGTACGTAAACCTGCTGTGCCATGTTACTTTTCTGGCTTGTTTGAGCTTGTAGCTATTAGCCTAAATAATAATTACACCCTATCAACTCTTAATTAGTTTGCTTGTTTTTATGACATTTCCCTTACTTATTTTGGATGTGTGTGTGTGTAAATATGCATGAAGAGAGGGGGGGAAGGAAGAAAGGAGAGAGACAGAGACAGACAGACAGGAGACATACATGCCATTGTAGGTATGTTGAGGTAACAGGACAACTTTTGTGGAAATCAGTTCTTTCCTTCCACTCTATGAGACTCAGGAACCAAACTTTAGTCATCAGGCTTGATAGCAGACTCGTTGGTCCAATGAACCAGATTGCTGGTCCTCAGTTCCATATTCGGATTGTAATATTTTTTGTCCATAAGTTAAAAGTCTTCCTTAAGATATGCACTAACCAAATAGACATTCTGCATTTTCTCTAGTTCCTATTGACAATGAGTTGGCTGATAAACATGCCCTTTCCCCACTAGTGGTAGGAATGGTTCAGGCAGCAATTCAAGCAGAAAGTATGAAACATCATTTATTCTCTGTATAAATTTGTCATAATTGTAAAGTTATCTCAGTATTTGGGAGACTAATCTCTCCCCCTCATGAAATGTTTTTTGCCTGCAAGGGGAAAATCCTAATATGTGATTATTAATAGACCTCTTATCTGCAATACACACCGGGCAGGGAAGCCTGCAGTAATTGAAAGACATTATAAAGTCATTGTTTATTGACCCCTCTGTAATGAAGAGTGGTACCACCCCACCACGGAAGTTATGAACATGTGAATAGTAAACTTTTTCCAAGTAGTCCTAAACATCAACAATTGTGCTGGTCACAGAAAAGTCTTTGCTGGAGGTATATTAAGTCTATGTTCTTTTCATTATATAGCCAACCAAAACAATGTATCAGAAGTTTAATAGGAAATATCGTCTTGCAATCAAAATCTGATAGAAGAGTTTGAAAGGATACTTTGAATACATTTTGAATAGTAACACTTCAAAATGAACACCTAAATATAAGAAAGTTGAAAAAATCTGAATTTCACTAACTGGTAATAAAATCGTGGTATGACTATGATATCATTTCATTAAAAACTGATACATTTATTATTCTTCTATTTATATATTTATTTGGGAGGGTCTCACTTTGTATCCTTGGCTAGCCTGAAAGTCATTCTTTAGACCAGGCTGACCCAGACTCACAGAGACCCACCTACCCCTGACTCCTGAGTACTGGGATTGAAGATGTGCACCCTACACCTGGCATGGTATCATTATTTTTTTCAGTAGAACAGATTTTTTTCTTTCTAATTTTATTAGGCATTTAAAACTTATTTCATGCTAGGTAATGTACTGTGTGGCATTCTAGTAACACTAATGCCCATAGGTGAGTTATTTTTTCATCAATCAAGAAAATATATTAATCAACATTCTCCAAGTCCCCAAACATGTTATATGCATTGACTCCTCAGAAATGTTATCCCCATCCATTGAAGCCCATTTATAGCAGAAGTTGGCAGATTCCTGTTGTGGAATATTATTTTAACTATGCGAAGATATCTTAAATTTGTTTATCCTGCAGAATATTACTTTGACTGTGTAAAGGTGTGTTAGACTTTTGTTTATGCTGCATTTGTTTAATTATGTAAAGATGTGTTGCATTTATTTCACCTTGCCTGTCCAAGGCACCTGATTGGTCGAATAAAGAGCTGAATTGAGAATACCTAGGCAGAGAAAGGATAAGCAGGGCTGGCAGAGAGAGATAAAAAAAATAGGAGGAGAAATCTAGGTCAAAGAGGAGTGAGAGAAGGAGAGAAGAGGGGAGAATGAGGCAGCTGCCATCCAACAGTTAAAAAAAGCAGTGAAAGGAGCCAGCCCTGTTCCTCATTGGCCCTGCCTGTCGGGACACTATAGCAGGAAAACTGTCGCCATCTCCCACCCTTAGGAGAACTGACCACAGCACTTGGGAGAGACCATCCTATGTATCACCATGGGTCTAGGACAGTTGGCTCTGCCCCTCACCTGAAGGTGTGGTCTAGAGGACCCAGACTGACAAGTTCAGCTACCACCCAGACCCACATCCTGGGCCTGGGGTTGGCCCACCCTAACAGCTGCCTTACCTTTGGCCTGCTGGAGCGCGTAATATCTGGTGCTGCCCAAGGATAACCGCAGAATCTCCATGACTTGAGGCAATAAGAGTGTATAAGGGAGAAGTTTTGATAAGGAAGCAGCCCAGTGAAGATGGTGTACCAGAAACGAGAGGCCAGGAATCAGCCCAATGACTCATTAAAATGAGCATTTTGAGGTGGGGCTGATTGGATCAAAGGGGTATCCTGCAGGACACTGAAGCTTCTGATGCCACTAGGATGAATACAGTGTCGGAAAGATGGAGGAGCAAGGTGGGTTTTTGTTTTGCTTTGTTTTTGATTAATTTGGGGGGCATACTTCAGGGGCGAGGAACAGGCATGGAGAAACTAGGAAGTGAGTGGTATTGGGATGCATGATGTGAAATTTCCAAAATATTGATAAAGAATTATGGCTTTTTTCTTATAATAAAAAACCCTGAGGCAAAAGGAAAAGAGAAACAGGTTAATTTAAGTTAAAAAAAAGCTAGCGAGAAATGAGCCTCAGCTAGGCTGAGCATTTATAAATAATAAGTCTCTGTGTCATGATTTGGGAGCTGGTTGCTAGCCTAAAAGAAAAAGCCTGGTATAGATTCCTCTTTGAAATGTTTATTTATTTTTTACTTTCTGTATATGAATATTTGTTTGCCTGTATATATGTGTTCCATGAGCATTCCTGGTTCTCATGGAGGCTAGAAGAAGACAAAAGACACCCTAGGACTGGAGTTATGGGAAGTTGTAACTCCCATATGAATTCTAAAACCTGGACCCAGATCTTCTGCAAGAGTAACAAGTGCTGTTAACTGCTAAATCATGTCTCCAGCTCATGTTGGGCATATCTATTTTTTTTGTCCCCATTTATTTACTTGTGAACATATTCACTGTTCCTTCTAGGGAGGATCTGACCTGCATCCAGGAAGAATTTCAACTACGTCTCCAAACAGTAGAATTCCCCCTCAGCTTTGACTTTTCCAGATAGACTATTTTAATTAATGTAGTATGCAATAAGAAGGAGTCATTAAAAAATTCCTACCAGTAAGTAAAAAATAGACTATTACTTCAAAGATAAATCAAGAAAAACATTATAAATAGAGACAGTGCCTTTCTGGACAAGTGAAATCATTGTGCAAGGACAGGACATGATCAGGTCAGTGATGAAGAAATTAAATTTCAGTGAAAATTATTTTCTTTAAATTTTTAAAAATTTATTTATTTACTGAGTTGGTGTGATTCTATGTGTTTATATGTATGTATGTATGCACTCATGTGCATAAGCTGTGGTGTGAGTGTGGCAGTCAAAGAATAACTGATAAGAGTTCATTCTCTTCTGCCACGTAAATGCAGCCCAGAGATAAAATCCAAGTTATAAAGTTTGGTAACAGGTGTTTTAGCTTCTGAACATCAATCTGTATTTTTCCCTGTCTGTGAATTAAACAGTGTTCCAGGAAACATGAAGGATTCTGCAAAATACAACAAATACTTCCACTTTCTTGTCCCAGGAATCCAGTATTGCACAGATAACAGATAGAGCACAGTAATGTGTAAGCAAGGGCTGTAGGATTTTTTTAAGCATCTTAGGATGCAATATATTATCAATCAAGGATTTCCAAACTTGGGGCTAGGGATAGATAAGCTTGATTCTAGAATGTTTACCAAGACACATAACCCTGGGTTTTATTTCTCTCTTTTTTTTTCATTTAAACACTGCCTGGCCCATTATATATAGCTTCTTCTTGGCTAATTATCACATCTTAATTAACCCATTTCTCATAATCTGTGTAGCACCATGGGGTCGTGGCTTAATGGGAAGATTCTAACCCTGCCAATCTTGGGCCAGAGCTTCATGCATCTGCCTTACTCTGCTTTCTTTCTCCCAGCATTCTGTTCTGTCTACT
>LOEQ01005724.1:0-13648 GCA_001685075.1 Bramus lutescens | reverse complement strand
AGAGAGAGAGAGAGAGAGAGAGAACTGTAGTAGGAAGAGCGGGGCTCCTTGTTTGTCCCCGCTGCCCGGTACAGAGTGGCACCCAACATGGTCGAATAACTCCACGGAAAACCTGAGAGGGCTTAAAAAGGAATTCTAGACACAAATATAGGGTTCAGCACAACTGGCAATGTGCCATAGCTCCTGCTTGCCTCTTACTACAGAGAGAAAAAAAAATCAAATTTGTGGTGGATTTTCCCACACTGGAAAAAAAATTCTTCTGGATTTCTAAGTATTTGCTGTCCAGACAATTCTTAGATGCAATACACTTAAAATTAATATAATATAGCTTGCTTGATTAGTGATAAAAGATGAAAACTAGAATATCATACTGAGATGTTTCTGTATTAATTTATGAAAAAATATTCAGATTAAGAGAATATGATCCTTTATATTTTTACTAAACAGTAACTTTCAATAAACAGAGAAATTAACATCAAATTGACATGCATCACACTGACCATAGCACAGAGTGTCAACTTCTCTCATTTGATGGTGGGTCATATTCACAGTCCTCAAAGGGTAAACTGATTCAGAAGTCTTCACAGCAGAAGCATTCACCAACAAAGAGCAGATTCATTTAAACAACTTGTGATTGTTGCATAACTTTTTTTAAAAAATTGAAATTTATTTCAAAATTGAAACAAATTTAGGGAACAAGACTGTTAAGCACTATTTATGTTTATGAAAAATATATATTGGATACAATTTTATTAATTTTATGCTAATTTGGTAATATTTTCAGATATTGTAATTATAAGTTATTTGGTTTGATAATTTCAAAAACATTCATGGTAAATCAAATGTCAATCAAAATTCTTATAGAATAAAACAACAAAAGTTTAATCGTCATGTGCATGTCCAGATAGGGACTGAAAGAAAGGCACAGTGTTTAGATTCTCATGGCTCACTTTTTAGCCCTTTTTCATCTATCTACCTCTATGCCTAATTATCATATATCATTGTTTTAAAATTCAGTTCCCATCACATTTACCTTTCTTTAGTATTAAGAATATAAATCTAAACATACATATATACCAAGTACACACACACAATTACAGGAACACAAATTTAATTGTAGGAGCTAGAAATACAAGTGTCAGATATGAAGAACACCATCCAATTTTCTTCTGAACACAATTATAGTTTCTCCCCGTCTCCAAGCACTTCACAGAAAATTAAAATGGAAAGTATTTCATGCCCTACTTAAGATGACAAGAGAGTATCAGTCTGCTATATATGGAAACAGATGCTTTTTCTACCACCCTCCCCATGGTGGCTCCCATGCTATTTGAAAAGTATGTTGTCAATATGAACAGACTTCTGTGTAAGAAGGCCTAGAGGATCTTTTATGCTGAATAAAATTTATCGTTTTTCTCAAAAACTTAAAATACATGGAAAGAGAAGCGGGACATTGCAAAGCCGACCTTGCCCTTGGTGGTAAGGCCCCCTAACATGGAGGTCAGAGAATCCATCAACTCCGTTTGTACAGCCTTGCGTCTTTTCCACTCATGAACTTAGCAACTGGCCCTAAGTGGTCTCCCGACTGTAATGTTACATCTGTCTCAGTGTGATATTAAAGTTGAAGCTGCTTTCCATAGTCAAATAGCTGCTTGAGTTAGGGGGCGTCAGGCATCTCCTAAACGATTTATTCTCTGCTGATTTACACTAGCCACGGAGGAAGACTGCAGAGTCTGCAAGCTGTGCATTTGGATCATGACAACACTCTCTTCCCCAGATGAAAACAGACAGAGGAAAAGCGAAGTCTTCCTGCAGGAGCAGCCCTGCTCTGGAGGCCCCTCTACAGCTGCGTGGCGGGCCACCTGGGCCACGGCCCCTTTCAATAGCTGGATATCCTGTTCAGCATTGCTGCTGCGGAGCTGTCCCAGACAATCGCCTGAGAAGTGAATTGTGACTTTCCAGGGTTTTAAGCTAGCCAAGATTAGTTAGGAAAACGTAGTTTGGGGTTATACAAATTCCAAATATTCTGGCTCCCCTGTTGCTTGAAATTTGAGAGAAAGAAAAAAGTATTTCTGGAGTTTGTGAGTTTACGTGTGTTCCAAAGCAGGAGTTCCTGTTGAAAAATGTATAAATTATCAGATGTTTCTGTATGCGAGCCAAGGCAGCCTTTAAAACGCTACAATTAAAATTACAGTCTTGCCTGTACGCCTCAGGGGATAACAGGCAGAAATTGTTCTCAGTGTATGACAAAGAAATGCTGGCTGTGACAGTCCAAACGCATCGCTGGAACTTAGTGGAGAATGTAATGAATAAAAATTTAAGAAAATATACTTACTTTATTTGAAATTGTCTTGATGAACTGAAAAAAAATAGAGCTGTCCCTAACAAGGGGTTTGGAGAGAAAAAAGCTCTGTAGCTAAGAGCATTCGCTGTGCAATCAGGCCCATGAATTTAGATCCCAGCACAGGTGACACAGGCCAGACATCCTCCAACTGCCTGTAACTCCAGCCCAGGGCTGACCTGATCATTTCTGACCTCCACATGCAGAGGTGTGTGTCCCTAAAAAACACTAGTGCAGATACATTTATGCAGACACACGCATACCTACACATATAAACAAATATTTTCTTAAAAGAAAAGAAAAATAATTACGGATTAGAAAGGCTGCTAATGTCTTTCCCTCAAAGTGAGACAGATTGAAATGGGCACAGTTGAGCTGGGAAGACTATTAGAGCTTACCACATCAAAACATCTGGCTCCTTCTTATTTCAAATGGATGAACACACAAATCTAATGCCAAGAGATCACATGTGCCCAATTTCTCTCCCCTGTAGATTTGCCTCTTAGACAACCTTCTGAATAAACGTTTTTGTGGTTTCAGAGCACAGTTTAAAGGTCCGAACTTTCTCATTTAAATGCTAAACTTTTTTGTCTGTATTAAAATATGGAATATCCCTTTCCTTCTCATCCTTGTTTTGATTTAGAGAATGTTCTATCTTGAAACAGTTTCTCTTATTAAGTTTCTCCAAAAGAAAGGAAGAGAGGCAATTTCTCTGTCTTGAAGGTGGATTGTTCATTCTACCGGGTCATTTAGATTTGTCTTCACAAAAATAAAATTTAGCATATTTGTGACAGACATGTCTTCACTCTTCAAATCAACCCTTCACATTTTTGCTCACCTGAATCAAAATCAAAATGGCTAACATTTTCAAACCATATTCATACAAACCAAATTCAACAAGAAATCAAGAACCATCTAAACACTGGTTTAAATGAAAAAGTGAGAATTTTCACCAGTCACTTATGTTGCTAAACCTTCACTGAAATACTATTGTGCATTAATTCTAAACTAGAAGAACACAAAACTGAATTAAAGAATTAAGCCTTTTTCGGGGAGCTGAAGTGCTGTTTACATTTATATTACTTCAGGCATTTAACACAGATGCTAGAACACTGGTCAATATTATTGAGGCTAAACTAATTAGTATATAAAAGGCTAAAATATGTAAGGACTTAAAAACCATTTCACTTTTGTGGATTTTTAAAATACCTTTACTTGAAAATCTACCACTTTGGAAAACATAGACATCAATAATTGATGCTGTGATCTGTAGCTAGTGCCCTGAAAATTTAAATGTGCTATTTCAGTATGTAGAAAAATTCCAAAAATTAACTCTATGTCTTTTTTCAAACTGTATCCAGACTTATTCAATTTTCTTTTTGAGTTTGGAAGCGCTATTCCTTAAGTATATATATATGTATTTACACACAAATGTGCCTGAGCATGGATATATCAGATATTTCTTTCTTAAATTATTATTTCTCTATCAAGTTCTCTATTCCACTGTCATTCTGTGTAACTTTCTGTTATTGCTTTGATTTTTAAAATATGTGACTTTTGGGTGGTGGTGGTATGTGCCTTTAATCTCAACACTCAGGAGGCAGAAGCAGGCAGATCTCTGTGTTTGAGGACAGTCTGGTCTACAGGCTACAGAAAGGATCCCATCACCCCCTAAAGTGACTTTTGACTTGCCAATGTAAGAAGAATTAAAAACACATATAACTTGAATTATAAAATATATATTTTTTATTTTTGTGTAGCTCCTCCTTCTCTGTCATTACAGAGCAATACCTCCTGTATCTACAGAAAGCAAAAATGAAATCAGGCTGTGGGTTCATGCTATGCTTGGCTGTCACATTAGGACATGAGGGAACTGTCTAAGTTCTTCAATGGATGGTAAAATTAGTCTATGTGAGTATTGTTTAATTTCTTCTAGGAGTATCATTGGCTATGTATATTAAACTCTTTCTTAAGAATTTTGTTTTTCTTAAGACACATTCATTTTTTAAAAGATTTTCAGATAAAGGGAATTTGCTCAAGAATAGCAATAAATGGCTCAATGGGAAAACGAAAACTGGATTCCCAGAAAGTACGTAAGATTGGATGTAGTGAATCCAGTCCACAAAGTTACTCTATGATCTCTATCTGTACACTGTAGTGTGTGCAACACCTGACATGCATTAAAATAAAGAGTAGCCACATTAACAAGAGTGACACACTCAGCTCAATGTGCCACAGTGTGAGCAACTGAGTCTTAGATGCCAATATTCTAATGTTCTGCACATAGACCACACTGCGCATTCTCTGGCCACCAGTTCTTAACAAAACAAAGTCACTGTATCTCATGTGCCAACTATAAGAGCAGAAAAAGTTAAAATGCTTTTGTTTATTAATTGAAAGCTTATTGCCAATTAATATTGTTAAATAAAGAAAAGTAAGTACTGTTTTCAGATTATCAGATTTGCCTGTGCTTAGTGTACTGAAATTATCTTACATGAAATTCTGGCAATTTCATGTCTGTGTATACTGTATAATGTAAGAGTATCCTACCATGGAATGCATAGGTGCAGATTGTAACATGAAGGGCACGCTGGTTGGGGTTTCCATCTTGCCCAGTCCCCCAGCCGTTTAGTCCAGGAGAAAATCACACAGAGTTCTCCATAAGTTACAAAACTGATTGGTCCATTAGCTCAGGCTTGAATTAGCTCTTATATCTTATATTAACCCATTATTCTAGTATATGTTAGCCACATGGCTTGTTACCTTACTCAGCAGGGTAGGTCACATCTTGCTTCTTCGGTGGTCTGGACTGGACTCAGGAGGAATGGATTTCATCCTTCCCTGCATTCTCCTGTTCTCATCTCCCCACCTTTACTTCCTGTCTGGTTGACCCGCCTATACTTCCTGACTGGCCAATCAGTGTTTATTTAAAACATTATTGACAAAATATAGACAATTCTCCCACAGCAGATTTTTATGATGGGCATGTGATAACACAAGATAAACTGTTTAGATAGCATTTTATGTAATATTTAAAGGTATCTTCACATTAGTGAATAGATGGGGCATATTTTTATATGCTTTCTATTACATAGAGATATTATACAAATGTTAAAAATATACTCATTGGCCTGACAGTGGTGGTGCACACCTTCAATCCTAGCATTCAGGAGGTAGAGACAGGCAGATGTCTACAAGCTTGAGGCTGCCTGGTCTTCAAAATGAGTTCTAGGACAGGCTCCAAAACCACACAGCAAAATGCAAAGTCAACAAAACAAAACAAAACAAAGCCAACTCATAGATGATCTAAGACAAGCATTGTTCTAAAAAAGAATCAAGTTACTGTTCTCATACTTTTTTATTTTGCATTTTATGGAATCAAGATTTACATTCTAATTATAATATACATTCCTATTATTCAGATTTCAGTTCTTGTCACTATCTGAGGAAAATGGCTTAAAGGCAGAAAGATTTATTATTTTTATACATAATTTTATAAGTTTAAGTCCATGGTTAGATGGCTCCATTGATCTTAAAACTGTGGTAAAACAAGAAGAGTGCAGCAAAAAGACACAGTGAAAAAAAGCTGCTTACCTCATGGTAGTCAAGAAGAAAGAGGAGGATGAGAAGAACGGGGTGGAGGAAAAGAAGATGGGGAAGTAGGTCAAAGAAGAGGAAGAAGAAGGACAAATAGGAGGGAGTGGGGAGGAAGAGAAGAAGATGGAGAAAGACAAGGAGGAGGAAGAATGACAGAGATAGGAAGAAGGAGAAGGAAGAGTGGAAGAGGAGAAGAAAGGACAGAGACAAGAGGAAGAGGGAAAGGCAGAAGATGAGGGAAGAAGGAGGAGGAAGAGGACCAAAGACAGTAGGAGAAGGGATATATTTTCAGAGCTACCTTTCAAAGTCAAACCACATTGCTCTCCTTTGTCCTGTTAACCCCTACCTCTGTATGAGCCCAACTGAGCTATTAACTCATCAGTGGACAAAGGGTGAGTACATTAAACCAACAACTGATATGGCAGAAGTCTTCAAGACACAATAACCTCTCCAATTCTCCTTCCTCCCCAAACAATCCTTAGAGGTTGTATCCAAACCATAGTGGTATGATGCTGTCATGTTTTAAATACATATAGACTATATACAGATAGGTTAGAAAACTGCCTGGCATAGTGAATTCTGAGTAGTTACAAGATAGAATTTTTTTAAAAAATCATATAGGAAATTACTAGATTAATTCTATGAAAAGGGGAACTTTCAAGGTGAAAAGGAAACATTTTAAATGCAAAGTAAGACATAATTATTGATATATTAAAATTCCCAGCCATATTAAGACATAATGACATTTAAAAAATTACAGCAATACATGAAATAAAATTAAAATTTCTATATGGAATTTTAGATATGCTCCAAAAATGCCAGATGTGAAAAGAAATCTGTCAAATTGAGGCAAACCTGCAGGTGGTTGATTTGTGAATATACCTCTGAAACTCTGGAGAGGAATTTAATGTCATGTTTGCATGTTTATTACAGGGTTACTACAATAACTCCCTTTATTATTTACTCTGTAGTGATAACTTTCAGTGAAATAACAGTTGTTTAAACAAATATAGTTTTAAAATAAGTGAAAATTTTCCTTTCAACACTTTTAACAATTGAGGTTATTTAATTTGAAATTATTAGTAACATAATTTGATGACTTATTTGTCCTCAAATATACTGAAAAGGCAGAGTTCTACCCATCTACAGTAGGAATGACAGCATCCACCTTACCAAAGCATTTAGCTGTCCTGTGCCAAAGGTTCAACTTCCCATAGTTTTGTAATTTATAACCACACAAAATCACCCTCACGGTCATTTTATACATAAGGGAGCAAAGAACCAGAGAAGTTTAAGTTTGCACAATTTCCTCACTTGTTGAGTTCTAGGGCGTGGGTTAGCTCAATTGTCCAAAGTAAACACCTGGATATTAATAAAAAGAGAAGGGGATACATATTTTTATACAATAAGGAAATACACTACTTGAGTCAGTTATTGAACAGTATTCTCTATGTTTTATAATGTTAGGATTTCAGTTAGGTAATGTTTCCAACAAGACAAATATGATATTATTTTTTAAAGTTTGCTGTTGCCTGTGAACTGTCTCAACCATTGCCTTGGTCTTTGAGAATTTTGAGTCTTATGGTTTTGGATAAAACTAGACTTTTATTTCAAGCTAAAATAGTGGCCATAGTGAGTTTATTTTTATATGAGTAAATACTTTTTAAAAAATCTACAACATTAGTGTATGATTTTTTATTTAATTATTTGTGAGGAATGAAGGAAAACTAAGATTGTCTGTAATTCCAAGTCTGTGTCTCTTATTGGATAATGAACACCATTTTTTAAAGTTGTGTAAAACATTAAATTTGATATATGTGATCAAAAAGAAAGACAAGTCAGAATGATAGATTATTCATTTGAAGGGAAATGATCACCATGAGTTTTTCCTGTCTGATTTCTTATTAAATTCCTGACATTTTTGCACACTGTGTCTTATTTCCCTGACATTCTACTGAATGAAAAATGATATGGCACAGCTAATGATTTGATTATAGTCTAGAATTATATCTGATATGTCAAGATAAATGTTAATACTGATACAGAATTTATGGATTTTTAGGCAGCAATTAATTTTTGTAAAGGAATGTTTTATCAGAATTATTAATCATTTATTATTGTCAGCAGAACTGTGTGGCAGGTTTCATTACACAGCAGTAAAAGATGTTGAATATAATCTCTTTCCAGACTGTCTACAACACACAAAGCATTTTGAAGAGGAATATTTTTAATCTGCTTTTTACAAAGACTTATACCATCATTAGTTTTTTACAAGTATTTCTTTATCTGAAGAGAAAAGAATCTGAAAATAAATGTGCATTGCTAAAAATGAACCTCTAAAAGGGTACAAGGTTCAGCAATGTATTCATTAATTCGTTTTGTATTTTGTGTTTGCATCAAGATACAATATATTAGTCTTTTGAGCATATTTTTAAAAATGGCAAGACGTCTTCAGGGAAATGAAGCTCAGTGACAGAATACTTGACCAACAAGGATGAGGACCTAGGTGCAATCACTTATGACACTGGAAAATAATAAGGCGTTTGCCAGGTAGGGTAAGATATGGGAACAGAGGAAAAACGACTTCACACTAAGGATGTTTGCGAAAGTTATAGAGAAATTTATGTTTATACACACACACACACACACATGCATGCACACACATGATTTTAAAAGTTTAATTGGAACTACCTACCCTACATGGAGGGAAAAAGCTCCTTCCTGAAGTTATTGGTTGCCATGCTGATGACAATATGGAATATTCCTTGTTCAGGGAGTTCTCAGAGACTACAGAACAATATATTCTACTACCATTGCTCTTGGTTTCTTACTAAAAGTCTATAGTCAGACTTTCTTCATGAAGATGGCATCAGTTTTGATCACAGAACAGAGGTAAACCATGCTGGTACTCATCTAAAGGCTTTCTCCCTACTGGCTAGCTTTCAGGATGCTAGAAGATGCTCTGAAGTTTGCTGGGGGAGAAAAGCCATCGACACTCTTAGCTTTCTAATTAGACTTAAGAAGCACTCCACAGGAATTACCTCTTGCCTGGTATCGTAAACCTGATCAAGAATTTATGCTGGAGAGGTCAAATTCCCTACTACTATTATTTTTATTAAAAGGACAAAGTATTAACCTCTGCCTTCTAAATAATTTTCCTTATCCCTGTTAGCGGAGGCCACTTGTTTGTTTCCCAGCTGCCCAGACCTGAAATAATCACACAGAAACTATATTATTACAACACTGCTTGGCCTATTAGCTCACACATTTTGTTAGCTATCTCTTCTATCTTAAATTAAACAATTTCTATTAATCTGTGTATCATCACATGGCTGTGGCCTCCTGGTAAGTGTCCATCCAGCATCCGTCTCCTCTGGTGGCTTCATGGCTTCTCTCTGACTCTGCCTACTCTCTCTATATATGTCTTCAGCCTGGTTATATTCTGCTCTGCCATAGGCTAAAACAGCTTCTTTATTAACCAATGATATTCAAGGCATGTAGAGGAGAATCCCACATCATATCCTTACAGACTTGTGCAAATCTCACCCTTCATCAGAGAAACACATTTATGCATACTAGTAGTTAATGCAGACACTCATAACTGTTCAAGATGAAGAGAATAAATGACTTGACTGGGAATTCCTAAATGGGACTGGCCTATCACACTTTTTTTCTACCCAAGACTCAGGAAAAGAGGGTAGAAAAACATTGTGAGAGTCAGAGGTTGGGGAAGATTGCTGGAAAAATAATGTTTTCTAAATATGGCATGGATGTTGAACTCATGAACTCAATGCACCTGTATTTGACTACACCAGACCTGCACATAGTCCAGCATGGATCAGAAAAGGGTTCATGAAGCTCTATCACTAGCTGAGGAACATTTGGTAGTTAATGGACAGTGGGAGAGGACAAGTCAGTTTTCTTCAGCAGAGTGGTGGGGACGGGGGAAGAAGAAGACATGAAGCTGAGAGAGAAGGTGAGGTGGTCCAGGAGGAGTTAGAGTGGATGAGTGGGGTTAGATAGCATCTAAATATGTTGTGTTCATGTATGAAATTACCAAAGAATAAGCATACATCTAATTAACAAAAGGTATAAGTTTGCTTTGCTGCAAAATAATTGATACAATATTCACCACCCTTACCGCCTCTTCCAATAAGACAATTCACTAAAGAGGATGAGTGTATTTAGCATCACGTGTCATTTAAAATGTGAAAAGGCCAACTTTGAACAGCCAGTTTTGAATTTTGTACAATAGTAAGGACACTCTTAGCAACGTAGTTGCACTGAACAGAAAACAACAATCAAATTAAATCAGAGAGAACATTACTTATCAAACTGAGGTGGAAACCCTCTGTTTTTAGCCTAATGAAATATCTACCTAAGGCAGGGAAAAGCAAACTCTTTAATTTCTCTCTCATCCTTCTTCAAATATGTTTAATACACAAAGGCAATTGGTATTTTATGTGCCAAAATTATGCTAATTAAGAGCATCAGTGAATCATTTGAGAAACAATGACTTCAGTATACTGAACTCTACTTGAAGGCTATACACAAGCACACACACACACACACAAAAACACACACACAGAAAGTTAAATAACTTTAGGATATAATTTATGCCTTTTGAAAAGTGGGTTGAAATGGTAAATGAAAGCCTGCCTTTAATGCTCAGTACCCAAATTCTTGTGGAATACACGTGTGACTGAAACTCAGGCCTTAGTTGAATTCTTCGGCAAAGATATCATGTTGATTATTTCTAAGAAAGTGGACCAACAGGGAAATTATATGTCTATATTTGAAGCTATAATTTGTTTTAAATGGCCTACCATATGGCATGAGAAAAATGAAAATCTGAGAAAATAGAATGTACATTGATTATGTACTTGGTTTAAGCTTTTTTCTAATCAACAGTCTTTAACTGTTGCAATCTGAAGCTTCTCTTTTGAAGAAGGAAAAGTTTCCCAAGCTCTTTCAGAGCCAAGTGTGGTTTTGCTGCCAGGACCAACCTGAAAAACCAGCATCAGCGATGGAAATATTTTTGTTGTAAGTGGTTTGGGAGTCTTTGCTTTTGACTATAGCTTAATTAATTGTACTGATAAGTGGAAGTCAACATTTATAATAAACACTAAATAAATTACAGATTTAGGGGTGGGGGTGGAAATGAGAAAACTACACTTTTATATAAAGTGGAACTTTTACAGAATTGCCCATTCCAATTAAGCTGTTTAATCAAAATTGGCCCTGTTCTGTGAACGAGACACTATAGACAAAGGTAAGAATATATACCTGTAACCATGGTGTCAAGCCCTTCCTTGAATGTTCAGAATATCTTCAGTTTCCTCTTAGTTGACCTGACTTCCGATCCATTCTGCATTACCATTATCATTATGACTTATTTCCTGATTGTTACTCTCATTATCTGTGTTTGCTTTTCCTTTCTTGATGGTTTTCTCTCAAGAACTTGCTAAGAATCTTTTCTTCCCATCCAACACCACAGACTACAGGCTTTTGGTGGTTTTCTACTTACATGTCATAATGTGCCTTATGCTCTCCACAACACTGCCAGATTGTTTGCAAAGAATCTTACCTTCTCTAACTAAAAGCAATCCCACTGAAATCAGGAATAAGACAAGGTTGTTCACTTTCTCCCTATCTATTCAATATAGTAATTGAGGTTCTGGCTAAAGTAATAAGACAACAAAAGGAGATCAAGGGGATACAAATTGAAAAAGAAGAAATCAAACTCTCACTATTTGCTGATGATAAGATCGCTTACAGGATTTCATTACAGGATTAACAAAATTGCTCAGAAACTAAGACCTGAAATACAGGTTTGAGAACTAAGAGAGACACTGTCAGCTTCTCCAGCAGAAGATACATGGGTTAAATATTTCCTCTCTATTACTGTGCGTTAAACTTAAGGTCCCATTGCAACTCTTTTAGAAGATGGATCCTTAAAAGAATTGATTGATTTGAAGGGTCAGGTGATGTGGGATTCCCCTCTGTATGCTGTGGATATGCTTTTTTTTAATAAAACATTGGTTAATAAAGAAGCTGCTTCCATCTATAGCAGGGCAGAATATAGCCAGGCTGGAAGAGATATATAATGAAAGAGTAGGCAGATTCAGGAAGACACCATGTAGCTGCCATAGGGGAATTACATCTGCTGGAGCCTGCTAGAAACTTGTTGGTAGACCATGATTTTGTGGTGATGCACAGATTAATAGAAATTACATCCATGATATAAGAGCCAGCCAATAAGAAAACATGAGCTAATAGGCCAAGAAGTATTGTTAGTAATATAGTTTCTGTGTGATCATTTTCTGGTTTGGGTGACCGAGAATGAACACGCAGTCTCTACCAACAGCAGGTTCTTCTGGATTAAAATAATATTATCTCCCAAAGTGAGCAAGTTATTGTGGGAGAGAGTGTTATGAAAGCTATCCTATCTAACCATGGAAGCTTTATTTGTATTTGTTTGCTTTTACCTTCTGCCCTGTTGTGATACAATGAAGGTTTTATTTTTCCAGGAGTATCCACTCTGCTCTTGGACTATACAGCTTCTAGAACTATGAATAAGATCAACTCTCTCTACATAATTCACCTAATCTGTTGTGTTATATATACTACAAGCGTGCTTTAGGTCAATGTAAATCTCTTCATGAATTCTTGAGGCTGGTGAAGACAGTCATATTTCTACCTAATTGTCTATGGTGAAAAAAAAACCAGAATAACTATACTGGAATAACAATGACAAATCTCATAGTACTGAACAAATGCTAGACAATTCTGCTTATCCAGAAACAGTTAGAACAAGCTGTGTTTTGCACAGGACTCTCACTTACTTGAGGATAAAAGCTGGAAGGTAGCATTCCACCAATGCATTGCCTGCCCTTGATCTCCAAGTAGGCAAAAGGTAAGATTTTTTAATTGAATAAATTGAAGAGTTTTCAAATTCTTTGACAAAAATATACGACCTAATTTAATTACTGAAGTACATGGTCTATTTGGAGTAAAACCGTGTGCAAATTCACAAAAAAAATGATGGGTTGGTTTGTCAAACACAATCAGTTGTTAGCTATTCTGAGGTTTAGTAAAGAAGTCATACATTTGGTTGAGGTAAAAAACAAAATCATGGAAGGATTTTTCCATTTTGCTAGAAAAAAAATTGTCTGTGGTAGCTAAAACACAGGTTAAAAACAAGACTATAAAGAAGTACATTCACAGCTCAGCTTGTTTGGGTGCTGGGACGGGGGTGAGTTCGAGGAGGTAGGAGTACCTTTGTTTCAATAGCCTGCTGGCAGCAAGGCAGACCCTTTGTCTGAGAGGTCCCCTGGCCAGCAATGGGCACTGATCCTGTAACAGCACATCCATTGGAGGGGTGAGTGCATTCCTGACCCGTGTAAAGGAACACGGTCATCCCCCAAACCCCAACACCGCCCACTGTCCCTAGCTTCCTACCCCATCCCAGCTTGCACTCAGGCATCTTCCCCCTTCCCCCAACACCGCCCACTGTAACTAGCTTCCTACCCCATCCCAGCTTGCACTCAGGCACCTCCTCCCTTTGCTTCATCGGGGCAAAAGATCCCCCAGCTCAGCCTGTTTGGGCACTGGGACCTGGATGAGTTCAAGGAGGCGGGAGTCCCTTTGTTTCAATAGCCTGCTGGCAGCAAGGCAGACCCTTTGTCTGTGAGGTCCCCTGGCCAGCAA
>LOEQ01005723.1:64631-78713 GCA_001685075.1 Bramus lutescens | reverse complement strand
GCCCTCATTGTCAGCCACATTCAGAGAGTCCGGTTTGATCACATGCTCCATCAAGAGATTGCTCTTGACTGAACTGCTTGATGGTATGCTGTATGAACCGGACATGCAGGACCCACTGAAAAATGACCGCTGAACTTGGCTACAGAAGTGTGACAGTCCTTTGGGGTTCCTGCTTCATGTAAGAGTCTGTCAGGTATTTTGCAGGACACAGAAGAAAAGAACTGCTGAATACAAGGCATAAGAAATTTTCAAATTTCTGGTTCATGGAAAAGTCTGCCAGATACTATGGGCCTGTGAGCCAAACATGTATGCCGCAATGTTACAGAAGAACTTTGGGTTACTGTTCAGTCAGCAAAGATGTTTATGTTAATTCTAGAGTTTTGAAAGTTGCTTACAATGCACATCTTGTTAACTTAGGTAATATTATATACTTCTGGGGTCTCTGATATAGTTGAAGAATAGATAGTTATGATTATAGTTTTCCTTAGTTATGATGAAAGATAGAGTAGATATAAATATGGTAACTGCAATTCTTTCTTGATGCCTATTTTGTTATTTGTAATTTCGCTATGTTAAAGTTAAAACCTTCCTTTTTATTTGGATAAGAAAGAGGAGGTGTTATGTGATTCCCCTCTGTATGCTATCAATGTGCTTTGCTACCATTGTCCTCTGGCAGGGCAGAATCGAGAAAGGTGGAAATTCCAAGAAGTGGTAAAGGAGAAAAGAAGGCAGAGTCAGGGAGACGCCATGTAGCCTCCAAAGGAGAAAGATGCCTTACCTGAAACCTTATCAGTAAATCATGAGCCTCAGAGTAAAACAAAATAATAGAAATGGATTAATTTAAGATGTAAAACTTAGTTAATAAAAGCCTAAGCTAATAAACTGAGCAGTGTTTTAATTAAAAAAATGGAGTATGGAAAGAGAGAGAAGAAAGGAATACTTAATTAGCTGAAGTTTTACATTTACATAAGGAGATTGATCTTCCTAAAATAGCTTCTTCTTTGTTGTTGTTGAAACAACACAGCAGATGAGTCTCTCTTATGCTTTCTATGAGAAGTTGCATGTGAGTTTCAAATTCCCTTCTAAATTTAGTTTCTTACTAGGAATTCATCAAATTTTGAGGTTATTGATTACTATTATTTTATTCTTTAGGTTATCTAGAATGTTTTATAAGTAATATATAGATAAGTAATATATATTACAGACTTATTCTTTACGAAGAAACATTTAGTATTGCATTAATTTTCTCATGTAGTCTTTATATTTTTGGCTGATTTTTTTCCTTCTCACATTCTAATTTTAATAACCCAGGTTAAAAATATACTTTTCTGATTCAATTTTTTTCAAATAACTTATAGCCCATTCAAGAGTTTTATTAGTACTACCCATGTAAAGTTTTTTATCACGATGAGTTTGGAAAATCCAATTAAATGCATTGTTTTTAACACTGATGTTGTGAATTCACCTAACCCAGCACAGTAACCTAAACCAACAGTTTGTTTCCTTTCCATTGCTACATCTGTTTCTATGACAACTGGCCTCTTGGCACTCTTTTTTCTCTCAGTTTAGATACGGGTTACAAAGGCAATGTCCAGGAAGAAACATGAAATATTCATAGAGCCAGTGCTCAGCAGCTTCAGTTTACAGCTGCATGCCTTCCCTTAAAGACTATGCACACACACAGAAATCCCTGCAGCACAAATTTACATATTTCCCCAAGCCTTCCTCACCAGAGCTGAAAGAAAATTCTCAACTCAGTAGCAAAACAGCTCAGCTAAGATGCTTGGAGCATGCGTGGATGTGGACCAGAGAGGTTTATACCAGAGGAGCATGGCAATGATACTAATGAGAATACGAAACATCTGGGTAGGATGAATGCACATAGGTCCAGCCATGCTCCTGGTGTCTGTCAAGAAAGTTAAAAATGTCAGTTTAGAGACAGCTAATTATTGATTTTGGCAGAGGTACCTATCTTTCATCCACTACCAAAGTATGCATCTAAAGAACTCCAAATGACTGTATTTGTTTTGTTTTTCTTAAAAGAAAGAAAATTATCTTTGCTTACCTTTTAAGTTCAAACTGAACTCAGAACAAGGTCTCTGTTACAAAGTAAGCTACTTGTATGTATATGAAAAAGAGCAGGAAGGGGTGCCTGAGAGGGCATAAGAGGAGGAAAAGGATCATAAGAATGATGTAATCATATTACAATCTCAAAAGAAAACAAAAAAATTTTAAAAGAAAAACTGGAAAAAATGTTAACTTTTTGAGAGTTGAAGACAGAGGGAGACACAGCAGGATGGGGATGTTGGAAATGGGTAAGAACACAGAACAGTTTCTGAAATTAAGTGGGAAAGAGAAGAACATAGGAACATCTGTACCTGTTTGTGGTTGCTGTTAAATATGGCAATAGACTATGAATAGAGTTTTTAAAAAGCAAGCCACTAAAGAATTAGCAATTTTTATTTTTGTTTTTACTTATTTTGCTATTGACTAAAAATTTCCCAAGATAAATTCCCTTGGTGGTAGTTTAGTGAATTAATTGATCCACGCACTTTCTCTGAACCTTGGGTGGCCACACCTGTAGGCTGGACAGTTCTACATTTCAGAGATCAGTGCTCATCTCTAAGAGAAAAAAATCTACATTTCTGTAATTCATAGCACAGATACCACTCCCAGCCTCGGACCTGGAGTTAAAAGCCTGGGCAGTCTGGAGTCAACCAGCCTGAGAAAGTTAAAAGCAACAATAATTACTGCATTGTTGAGAGGATTCAGTCGATTTCCATGGGTGACTTTGAGTTTCATCGATGCTGACAGGGTCCTGTGAAGGAGAGCAGAAATATTGCAGTGAATGGAACATATCTCATGTCCTCACAGTGAGGAGAAAATATGGATTTCAGCCTTTGGTCTTAGATGCTGTCACCACTACTGCTTTGGGCCTGTGTTAGTATTGTGCATTGTCTTGGGGACACATGACTGAGGAAGCCTACACACAACGTGGAGTGAAGGAAAGCAGAGAAAAGGAGAGGGCTGAGTGACTCAGTATCTTCTTAAAGGTCCTGCCTTCAATTTTGCACCTTCTCTTTTCTAAGTCAAATCTCCTACACTTTCTGCTACCAGGGGTGGCCAACCAAGTGTTTAGGAGACATTCGAGATCCAAACTTAGCAGACAGCAATGAAAAATTCAGACAGAAGAAAAATTACACTGGAGGCTCATGGTCAATCCAGGATTTAAACCTCAACTTTCTAACTTCACTTCAAGTCTTATTCATGCTATCAGATAATTGCTAAGGAGAATTATGCACTGGTTTAAAAATATATCTACAAACATGCTTCTACCATATTCTACAAATTTCTTGTCATGATTTTGAAGAATCAAATTAGCCAAGCCATTTGAAAATGTTATGTAAAGTGAAATTAGCTATGAGAACAATATGCTTGGTCTCATTTATATATAAAATCTGAAGTAGTTAAACTCACAGAAGCAAAGAGTACAATGAGATCACCAGAGAGGGAGGGATGAAGGAATGTATGATAGGGAAAAAAGATAGAATGTACAAAGGATACAAAGCATTCAAAAAAGGAAAAAAATTGTGATCTATTATATTGCAAGATTAACAAATTTAGTCACAATGTATATTATTTATTTAAACTTCTAAAAGAATAGACCTTAAATGTGTCACTTATTAAAAATGATAAGTAGGAGAGGTGATCTGCTAACCAGTTTGATTTAAATAATTCCACAAAGTATATTCATGTCTAAGTATGAAGCTGTACCTCCTGATTATACATAGTATTTGTTCGTTTAGAATAATAAAATATTTAATGAGCTGCTATGGTGGTAAGCACAGTTCTATATACTGAACAGACAGCAGTGGGGAAGCATGGTTCTTTTATCATGTGGGGGAAGCTCTGGAGTACTTGCTTCAATAAAGGGGAGTGGAAGAGAGAGAAGACATAGGACTCAAAGCCACAAGTCTAACAGATGGAAACATTGAAAAGAATATAGTTGTGACCAAGCCCAGAAATAAAGTAGCCAAGATTGGAGCAGGAGTTTGGAGGGTGGTGAGAAAGATGTCCTGAGGAATAGAACTGACTGGCTGCATCCAAATTGTTTGAGCAATTGGAAGAATGATTGTAGGAAATTTAACAGATATCAGAGCATTTGGGAAAAAATACCAATTGGGATTTAAAAGAGGGAAGAGAATAAATAGAGCATTTACAAAGCTTTAGGACAGTAAAATAGAAGTCACTACATACATTCTTGATGGAAAGGTGGACAGCATTACATTAAAATATAATTAATATGAGCACTGAATATTGGTTTAACTTCAGTTTGTGTGACTGGGTGGCCACTGGAGGTTTTGATCAGGACATGGGACCAGCAGAGAAGAGCCAATGGCAGTAGATCTCAGCATAAATGGAAAGAAACTGGAAACTGGAGTTGGCAAATGTACACAAGCTTTCAAGGAGTACCAGCAAATATTTGTTAAAGTTGGACTAGTGCTGAGATTTTATTTATATGGGCTCAAATTAATGCTTAAGAAAAAATAAAAAAAATAAATTTATATAGAGGACACACTAGAATTCATGTATGCATGCTCTTTGAATGCTAACCTAATTGAGCTTCAGAAAGCAAACAAAACTTACAAATTGTGAAAAGCTGAAGCTTTCAAAATTCACAAGGATCCCCCAAGAATATAGAAGCAGCAAAACTACAGGAGAGGGGAGACTCTCTGACCATGACACAGGACAATTCTGTCACTGCAGAAATAGCCTGACATGGAATCATTTTAAAAAATTACATGGTTATATTGGATACTTATTCACATTTATTTAGAAGTACTAAAGTACAGATTAGAGACTGTAGGTAGACAGTACATCAATTTATTGATAATTTATTTTTATTACTTATTTTTAAAGATGATACTTTTATTAATTCTTTAAAAGTTTCATAAGATATATTTTGATTATATTTATCTCCATCCCTCTCCCAGATCTTCTCTATCCAACCCATCCCAAACTGCTTTACCCTTTTTAACTTTATGGGTTTTTTGTGTCCTCAAGTTTTGCTGCTCATATACTCATGGGGTGTTGCCATCCCATGGAACATGGTCAACACATTAGAGAAACCTGACTCTTCCTTCTCCTAGAAGCCATGAATTGCAAATAGCTTTGTTTGGGTTGGGTGTTGTCATACAAATGAGTTCCACAATAGTCCGGAATGGAGTACAACAAAGATTTATTTATCTGGGAATAAACTCACAGAAAGAGTAGTGATCTGCAGTCCTCTGCATGTGCTGTGAACTGGAATCAAATCCAGCAGCCAAGAGGCCCTTGCATGCTTTTTTTGTCTACATTTATAGTACATGAGACCATGCCCAAAGTGGGCTAGTATCTTAAAGGCTATTGGTTGAAAGAGCTCCCACAGAACCTGCCCCTTTTGTCTAAATAAGAGAGTTCTAAGCCTAATACAAAACTATATGCAATAAGAACAAATATCAAGTACTGTCCAGGGAGAAGAGGCAAAACCTTATATATGAATTAGAATTACAACCAGCATGAACAACATCAAGCAAAAAAATGTGTTAAATGTTTCAATAGTTATCTTATCCTAGGAGTGTAAATCTTATATTAAAAATGGTTTGGCTAAGTCATGAGAGGAAATTAACTATAACTATCTAGTCTTCAACCCCATTAAAGACCTGAAAATGGAAATAATATTATTTGAGTAAATAGGAACTGCAGTCAAGCAACTTCCAAAAGGCAAAAAAAATGACAGAGACAACTGACTGACTACCTGAGCAATTACCCAAAGTCTCATTTGCAATGTTGGTGCAACCAACTTTGGCTAAGGCCTAGAGTATCTGACAGACTATTTCCAAAGGCAGGAAAATTTGAAAAAACATCTTATCCTGTCTTGAAAAGACTTGGTGGTCTTTTAACTTGCATCCTGCTTGTTCAGTCCGAACCACTGGTTGAGACAAGAAGAAAACAAGCCCCAAGTGGAGTTTCTTTGGTGTCCAACATTCTCTCAGGAATAGATCAGTACTGCCAGGAACAATTGTGTCTTGCATCAACAGAATCCTAAGTTATTTAAATGTAATATTATACAGTATACAGTTCTTTGAAGTGTTTGACGATTACCTATCTATCTGAAATATATCTCTGTACATCTAGAAAACCTAACTAACATGACTACATTTTGGCTATTATAGACGACTGTCTATTAATCTGCATTTTTTAGCTATACATTATATTTTTAAATGAGCTACACAAACACATAATACCTTAAACAAGAGAAGAAATACATATACACAGTGTATCAAATCAACATTAACTTTATATCAATAGACCAAGATCCATATCAATGCAAAGTATTCATCTTTACAATATATGCCCCCCATTTTTTTTTAGAAATTGACTGTGAGCCTTAATCACTTATAATCAACCCCCTTTAAATGAAAATAAACATTCATAAACAATCATTTTGTCAATTTGGCCATTGTTTTCTCCAAACTGCTTCCTTCTGTTTATTGGGTGAAGTACTTTTAGGGTTCACAGATACCTTTAGAGGGGGTCTTATTTCATCAAACCACATTAGCCTGGAAGGAGCCCACAGGTTCTATTCTTCTGTGGAAAGAAAAGCAGAACCTTTTTTCCAAAGTAACATATACTTATATTCAAATTTTGAAGTCAAGATACCTTTAAAATATATATGTTGGTTTAGCTTAGCAGCCCCTAGAATCAAATGTTTTTCTGCAGTCAAAACATTCAACGAAAACACAATAATATACATAATCCAGACTCTCTGTGTATTTTCCATCTTTATGTGAGTTATTTTTCTATTACTTTTTAATATTTATTATCTTTACTCCTTTAATCTATGTCTGTCTATACTTTTATATTACTTTTACTGTGTCTTTAAAAACTTCGCTTTATTTTTTTATAACTGCCTATACTCTTTGTCTTCTTTCTCCCAAGCCTATGTAAAATTTTAAAACACACTATGACCCTTTCAGAGGTTTATATCTATCTGAATCTGTCTTTATTGCATATCTGTAATCATTTTCTGACCAGGAGTGCTTTTTAAATGCTAAGCTGCGTGGCTGCTACAGCCCTGGATGCTGTCTCTGCTTCTCTCAGCTTTTTAATATAGCTAAGGTACATTTACTGTCAGCTCTGTGAGCCATGCTCACCACCTTAGCTCCAGGGACATGGTGGGTCTATGTGGCCATAGAGCAGTTTGCAGCATTCTGCTCACAAATACCATCTAAACTTTCCATAAAAGTACCTCACAAAAGAGCAAGAACCGATCATGCTTCTAGCAGCTGTTTGAACAACTAGCATGAACCAGGAAGCCTACTCTTAAAGAAGATGCACCGCTGCATGCAGCCAGCAAATAGAGCCTATCTGAAAAAATGTGGCTACCAAGATGCTCTAATTGACTCCTGTTTTTGTGGGTCTAGAAGTCCTTTTTTTTAGGTCTTATGTGTATCCATGTTATAGATGGTAGGTGCCATTTTGTTGACATACAAAAGAGTTCCACAGTATCCAGGAATGAAGTACAACAAAGGTTTATTTGTCTGGGGATAAACTCACAGAAAGAGTAAGGATCTGCAGTCCTCTGGATGTGCTGGGAACTGGAACCAAATCCAGCGTCCAAGAGGCCCTCACACGCTTTATAGTACCACACCCAAAGTTGGCTGGTATTTTAAAGGCTATTGGCTGGAAGAGTTCCCACAGCAGTTGAGGTTCCTGAGCTCTGTGCCCTTCCATGCTAGCCAGTGTTGTGGCTCTGTCATTTCCAGAAGACACACGGCTCTGCTTTGGTCCTCCCTGACCTCTTTTTACCATGATCCTTCTTCTTCCTTCTGGTCCCTGAGTTGTGGTGTGTGTGTAAGTATGTGTGTGCATTTATTTGTGTATGCATGCAAGTGTGTGTGTGCACATGTGTGGGTATGTATATGTGATATTTATTAGTGGTATATAACCTTTTAGGAAGATCAGGGAGTAAGTCACACTTTTAAGGTTCACCAAATGTCAAACTTTAGAAGACATTTCTACAGAACTATTTAGTTTTCAAGAGAAAAATAACCCAGTTTCATTTGTGAGCAGGAGAGAGCATTAGGTCAACTAATTACAGCATACTGCAATAAAAGGTATACTGTGAAAAAAGAAGTTTGAAGGTCAGATTTAAACATGTCCTTGCTTTGAGTCATATACCTTGTACTTGTGTCCCATTGTAGGTAATATTCCTGCTCAATTTCTACAAGAAAACATCATCTTCTCCAGGAGAAGGACCGAGGGGGGCTTGTGCATCAAGAGAAGTGGAAAGCAGAATAATTACACTTTCTACAAGGCCACTTGATTCCACTGTGTGACTCACAGCTACTATCAAAACACCTACATGACCAGCCTGGTCTACAAGAGTTAATTCCAAGACAGGTGCCAAAGCAACACAGGGAAACCCTGTCTTAAAAAAACAAAATAAATAAATAAACAAAATATCTACACAGGATTGAAGAAACTTGCCTCTTGAACCTCTTCTTCCTAGGATTAGAGATCTGTCAATATTAATTTCTTTATTTCTATAAGCTAATATGATTACCTTTTTAGTCTATGCTCTCTTATAAAATAATTTTTAAAAAAGCCATCTACTGTTACCTTTTCCCACTTTCCAAGGCTAAGTGTAAAAAAAAAACTTTAAAAAGCTTTTCTACATTGTTTTACTTTTTAGAATTTGGGAAGGGAGAGGAGTTAAACACATGGTTGATGAGTGTGTTTAACTCTATATTTTTTCTATCCGATCTGTGTCGCTGTGTGCTACATGATTCAGAGGTGCAACTGAAGTCAGATGGCTGTTTCTATGGTGAATGACAGCCAGGCAGCCACATAGAACATGTTCAGTATTTGGAGACCAGAATAACTTTCCAATTATTTGACATTTAAACTACAGGCTATATATATCTATATCTATCTGATTCTTCTAAGTCTTTTTTCTTCTCAAAACAACATGTTTAGATGATTGCTATGATTCATAAAACAGAAAAGAGTTGAGAGATGAGCTATGATCAAATGCCAAAGAAAGCTTGAAGAAATCCACTTTTCCTAGCTATTTTTGAAATATTCTAGAGTCTCTATAATACGAACAGTTATTTTAGGGAAAATGAGCAGAATTGCTTAGTTTGGTGCAAATTTTAGAATTTGGAATAAGGGTAGCATTGCATTATCTCAAGAAATAAATGATATCTTGAGGTCTATGAGGAGGTACAAACTGCACACCTTTGATTTCAGAATTTGGGAGGTAGAGGTATAGGGATCAGTGAGTCAAGGCCATCTACAACATATGAAATTTGAAGTCAGTCCAGGTTTACATAAGATCCCGACTCAATACCATCTCCCCTATACCAAAAAGGATACATAATTTACAAGCAAAACATATGTTAACTATATATTTTTATAAGGGAAATAATTTCTGATCAAGTCATCTAACATATGTTGTTGTTATGTTTTTGGTGAGAATTAGGGTTATTGCCAGAATTTTATCAAACAATGTAATTTGTTACAAAGAGTAGTATTTTTCTAACTGAATAAGTTAAAAACACTGAGATATTGCCCCACTTAACACAGCTTCATGTATTATACTGTATCATATCATGTAGAATATTTGTTATTGATTTAGTACTTTAAATCAAATTGTTGTACTTATTGCATATTATTTAATCTTAATTATGATTTACTTTTAAAGAAACAAAACCAACTCTTGTCTCTATTACATTCTGTATGAATATGTTTTATGTATATGCATTTCCAAAATATCTAAACTATTTTTCTATATCATATCATATCTATATCATAAATATGAAAACTATGTGTCTAAAACGTTTTCATATAAAGGCTAAAGTGAAAATTTCTGATTTATTCTGAGGGATGAAGAATAAAGTCTTGCCTAAATCTTTCTCTTTGAGTTGGAGATGACCATTTTTTCTGTGTTTTTCACATCATTATGCCCCTGTATAAATTCTGTGACCAAATTTTCTATAGTTATATTGCATTAGCGTTCACTATAGCACATGTAAATTTACTATCCTTGCAAAGACTCTGTCTTCCAGATTGTCATATTCTGAAAGCCAGGGTTTATTTCCTCATCATGTGAATCTTGAGACAAAAATTTATTTTATAAAAGCTATTTCCAAAACAAAAAGCAGCATAGCATACAGTTAGGCTACTGTGGTTCTAACAGCAGGGTTGGGGGTCACAGAGAGCATTACAGCTGGGTATGAAATAGTCACACTAAGGAAGAGGAAAGACAGCACTCTGAGCAGAACACAGCAGGGGGTGGCAGGCTCCAGCCTGTCCTGTGTCACCCTCCCCTACTGCAACCCAGGAGCATGTGCAAGGCACTGGTGCTCAATCCCCTAGTTAACCCAACTGTGTGGGCTGTACCTCCACATACATTCCTGAAGCTAATTGTAGCAGATTGAATTGTGGGGAAGACTGGGTGCCAATGATTCTTTTTCCTGTTTCAGGAAGGAGATCACTCCAGAAGGTTTCAGAGGTTGACAGAGGGAGGAGAAATGGTGGCTCAAGACTGACTTGTCCAGATCCTAGGTGCAGTCTCTTGATGTTGCCGCTAGTCTCAGTCTGCCTTCCACTCTTGGGTGTGTACTTAATTTCCACTTTCCCTTTCTCACCTACTGAAATGAGCTCTGACTCCTACTCACTTTACTTGTGCCACAGTATGATTCTTCTCCTTCTAGCACTAAGATCCAAGACTGTTACAGCTGTGTTTGGAGGGAATGTGAAAGGAGATATTCTCTTTGTTTATAACCAGCAAAAAAGCAGGGAAGCCTGTTAATCTCTTTCCAAAGGTGGAGGCTCAGTAAATATGCTACTCTTCATCCTCCAGCATCTGGAGACAACAATCATCATTTAGCAATACTCAAGTTTGCCTTCTTTTAGGTCATAGTAATTTGCCACAGTGTGGCTTCCATTGTATTTTACTCTGTCTCATTGACTGTTAACACTGTTCACACTTCTGTAACTCCCTTTAGTTAAATCATTTAAGGGTATCATTCATATCCTGCTGGCACCCTGACTGAATACTGTTTAACCAAATACCCTTGAAATTTATTGTTCCTGATTTCAGGGTTTGTGGATATTTAGTGTATCCCCATGTCTGTTCTTCGACAAATAGCTTATTTGCTTGTACCCAGATAAAAGTTTATATTGGGTTAGAACTTCATCTATGAAAAATTAATTTTTGGCAAATTCTAAGGTATAATCTAGTAAGTTGATGTTTCATATGTCAACATAAGTTGACATATATGTATATATTGCAATGAAAACATGTATATAAAATATAATATATATGTATCTTTAAAATTAGCTAATGTCCTCAGTGCCTGTCTTAATGCCATGCTATACAGAAATAGTAGGGATTCTGTCCTTCTAGTAGATTGTAGTCATTGGAATAAAAGATATGATATATTTTTTTTCTAAAACAAGAGTAACAAAGATCCAGAGATAATCACATTTGAATAATTAAAATGATACTGCCTCAATTCTGTCCTTATTATATAAAGATAGTATCACTTCCAAGGCTGGGTGTGGTGGTACATGCTTTTAATCCCAGCATTCAGGAGACAGAGGTAGGCAGATTTCTGAGTTTGGAGCCAGTCTGGTCTACAGAACAAATCTCAAGACGACTAGAGCTCCACAGGGAAATCCTATGTTGAAATAGTGTCAGTTGAGAGCCAAATTCCTTCCCTTTGGGTTCTAAGAGATAAAATTATTCTAAGAGAGGGTAATCAGTCCCATTTTTTTTGGATCCCAAGTAAATCTTAAGTCCACCACACTGAATGAGCCTTTTAGCTTATCTCTTCTTTCTCTCCCACTTTATGAGCTCCAGATGCAAAATCTGATCTTTTTATGGTTACAAACTGTCAGTATAAGAGTTGGCTGAAAATTGGTGATCACAGGACTAAAACTGAGGGTTAGAGAGAGCATATCTAATGAGTCCTGTTTTTTTTCTGTGCTGTAAAGGCAATAGACTTTTCTGAATATTTCCATTGGGAATGTAGAACATAGTTAGGATGAGAGCTGGTGACCCTGTCATAGCGTTTCTATAGAGAGAGTTGTGTGAGGTGACTACTTATCAGTTTAGCCTTACCTGAAGTGCAAAGGACAATGTGTATGAGATAAGAACAATGTGGAATTCAAGCAAGTTTCAATGAGAAATAACAACACAGTTCAACACAGTTTAAGAACAGGTCTCAGTATTTTACAGCTGCCCACTGAAGTGGCAGGTGCTGGCCATACAAAAGTTATTGTGAGAGTTCAAAAGAATAGCAAGCTTTTCAGTGTCTTCTAGATACCACAGGATTGATGCACATATGAACTCACAGACTATGGTGCTTGCACAATGCCTGCACAGGTTCAAGCTACAGGGGATCCCAGAACTGAGAGGGGGGAGAAGCCATAGACTCATACTAGATAAGAGATTATCTGCATTAATATCTGCTGACAAAGGAAGCTTTATTTTCTTCATTCGAGTCTCCCTAGTTATACTAATCATGCCTTAGGGCAGGCCCTGTGTCCTGGAGCAGTTGTTCAACACACAAAAAAGACTCAATTATGTTTTTGCTTCATTTGGCTTTTTGGGCTTTTTTTGTCTTATCAGTATTTTTATTGTTTATTTTGACTTTTTGTGTATATGTTTCTTGGTTTTTGCTTTTGTTTATTTGAGAGAGAGAGAGAGAGAGAGAGAGAGAGAGGAGAACATAACGTTGGGTAGGGAGGATCTGGGGATAAGAAAAACATCAAAATATATCATACAAAAAGACCCCAGACTGGGATGGGTACCTTGAGTGCTCTCACTCATGCCATCTGCTGTCAAGACCGATTGTCATCTGAATGTGTTCAGTTTGCCCTGGTCCCACAGCCTCTATCCAAGGTTGATTCTTTTGTAGCCAAAGTAACTGAAAATCAACAACTTTGAAATCTAGCACCTTGACATTCTTCTAGAGGTAATGTGCCTCAAAACCTACAGAGAACTATGAGAAGGAAGTTGATCTTCTTTGACAAAGTTCAATTTGGACCTTGTACAGGTGTATTGAAGAGTTTAATATTAACAGCCCTGTAACTTGGTCATAGACTGGAAGATGCTTAGTTTGTAAGAAAGTAGGTAGCACCTGCTAGAGTCATCCTGTGAGGAACTTTGTTTGTAATACACACAACTTGATTTGTCTTCCTCAATAAGACAACTGAAGACTTTGTAAGGAATGATATTCCTCAACACTGTGATATTGAAAGACTTAAAACTAGGAACATATTTGAATTATGAGCCAGAAGAAAGTGAATAATGTATATTTGTTGATTATTTAACCAAAATTGTTTGGGGTATAACAGTGGAAAGAGAGCATCTTTGTGATGTAGTTGGGAATAGAGCTGTCAGGATCTGGTTGGGCATAGGACAGTAATGGGAAGGAATGGTTTAAAAGCACCTGGAACTTTCTTCAGAATCTATGGTAGGCATTGGATATTTCTATGACTCTAGTGTTGTGTGACAATGGTCTTGAACCCTGTAAAGATTTATCAGTTGTATGGTTTAATAAACTGCTGATTGGCCAGTAGCCAGGCAGGAAGTATAGGCGGTGTGACCTGAACAGGAGAATTCTGGGAAGAGTAAAGGCTCAGTCTGCAGTTGTCACCCAGATGCAGAGAAAGCAAGTTGAGAATGCCTCTCTGATAAAAGGTACCAAGCCACGTGGTTAACACAGACAAGAATTATGGGTTAATGTAAGAGTTAGTTAACAAGAAAGCCTGAGCTAATAGGCCATTCAGTTTATAATTAATGCAGGCTTCTGTGTGTTTCTTGGGACTGAATGACTGTGGGACCAGTCAGGGAAAAAACCTCAGTCAACAAGTGGTGCCAACATGGACTGCTACAACCACATAAAACCTGAGAGAGCTTGGGAAGTAATTCTAGACACAAAAGAAACAGAGTTAAGCATGGCTTCTTGGTAGTAACATTTTCTCAGGTGGGCTCTGTTTGCTAGAGGCAAGTGTGTCTCATTTAAA
>LOEQ01005723.1:20252-64495 GCA_001685075.1 Bramus lutescens | reverse complement strand
ATGGCTCCTGCCAGTACCTTCACAATGAAATCTAGACTCTCAAAAGCTAAGGAATGGGGTGGATCCAACTGCCAAAGCCATGGCTTTAATCCTAACCAATTGCTTAGAAAATTAAAGAATCATGTGGTTAGAAAAAGAGAGATATACAAAAAAGATAGATTCAGACAAAAACCTCTAAATGGTTTACAGTGTGTTTAAAATACATTTGTAGGCTTGGGAAAGGAAAAAAAAGGATAAAGTCCTTAAAAAAAATAAGAGAGTAGTTGGGTGTGGTGGCACACAGCTTTAATCCCAGCATTTGGGAGGCAGAGATAGACAGATCTCTGTGAGTTCAAGGACAATCTGGTCTACAGAGTGATTTTCAGGACAGCCAAAGATAAACAGAGAAAACTTGTCTCAAAAAAAATAAAACAAAAATAAAGATAAATATAATAGAGTTTAAAATAAAGCCACATAAAGATGGAAAATATACAGAGAATCTGGTTACTGTATGTTATTGTGTTGTCTTTGAATTGTTTGATGGCTGAAAAAGGAGCAACAGCTTCTAAAAGACATTTGATTATAAATGCTGCTGGATTAATCTAATATATATTTTGAGAATGCCTTACTTCAAAATTTAAGTCAAAAGATATGTTATTTTAGAGAAGAGATTTTGCTTTTGTTTCCATAGGAAATGAGAGGCTATGGATTCATTCTGGGTTAAGAAAAATNGAAGAGATTTTGCTTTTGTTTCCATAGGAAATGAGAGGCTATGGATTCATTCTGGGTTAAGAAAAATCAGGTTTGATTAAGAAAGAGCCCCTACATATTGAGTGAGATAAACTAGACCCAGAAAGACAATTATTATCTGTACTCACTCATAAGTGGTTTTAAACATAAAGCAAAGAAAACCAGCCTACAAATCTCAATCCCATAGAATCTATACAACAATGAGGCCCCTAAGAGAGACATAATGGATCTAATCTACATAGGAAAAAGAAAAAGACAAGCTCTCCTGAGCAAATTGGGAGCATGGGGACCATAGGAGAGAGTTGAAGGGGAGGGGAGAGAAAGGAAGGGGAGCAGAGAAAAAAATATATATTTCAATAAAATCACTAAAAAAATAAAAAAGCAAACAAACAAAAAAGAAAGACCCCCCTCCTTAGAAATCTCTGATAGGAGTTAATGGCCCAGATAATCCTACATTTCAGAGGATCTCTAATGGTGTTTCCTCAGAGTTCTACAACCCCAACAGCTTCAAGACTGCCGGCTGAGATGATCGAGACCTCACAGAATATTCTAGTGAGGACTTGATCACAATCTTAAATTTTCTTTAGGTACCCTTAAGATTATTAGCAACCCCAATCAGCATAAAGTAGCCTTGAAAACTATGCCACATTCCCAAAAAATGGATTATGGATATTTGTCTTTGTTTAGAATGTTGGTTACAAGTTATTATGTCTAATGGTCAGGAAGAAAACTAAACAAAAGATATAAGATTCAGAGTTTTTGTTTTGATAAAAAGAGGGGTGGGGGAGTGCTGTGGGACAATGGTCTTGTACCCCTGTAAAGATTTGTCACTTCTATTGTTTTAATAAAATGCTGATTGGCCAGTATCCAGGTAGGAAGTATAGTCAGGGCAACCAGAACAGGAGAATTCTGGGAAGAGGAAGGGCTCAGTCTGCAGTCATCACTCAGATGCAGAGAAAGCAAGATGAGAATGCCTCACTGATAAAAGATAACACAGTGGCTAACACAGACAAGAATTATGGGTTAATGTAAGTTATAAGAGTTAATAAGAAGCCTGAGCTAATAGGCCAACCAGTTTATGATTAATGCAGGACTCTGTGTGTTGCTTTATGCAGGACTCGGTGGGGCAGAAACCTCAGTCAACAGAGTGAAAAACAAATTTGGGCATAGAAATTATACTAAGAAGCCCATTTCAAAAGTATGTAATCTGAGATAATTATAAGTCAAAAAGACAGTATTATTGAGCCCAGACAGTCAGGGAGAGGAGAGAATTAGTAATTTGAAAATCACATAAGGGAGGCTGGAGCACTTGATGCTATTTTAGAGGACCCAAGTTCAGTTCCCAGTGACCACATGTCATTTTACAGCTGTCCATAGCTTCAGGGATCTTACTCCTTGTTCTGACCTCCACAGTTACCTGGAATATACACATTATGTATACATACATGCAAGCAAATACTCACACATAAAAATAAAGCAAATGAATCTAGTTTTTTTAAAAATCATATAAGCATGGTACTGGGGAGATGGCTCAATAATGTCAATAAAGTTCTTACTGTACAAGCATGGGGACCTGAGATCAGAGTTAACCCCTCCCAAACACATACATATATACACACCAAACACACAAACAAACTTCTAAGTGCAGAATGTTTTTGTCTGTAATTCAAAGACTATGAGGGTGGATACAGGGGAATCTCCTAGGCTTATGACCAGTCTAATTGAATCAGTGGCCCCCAGGTTCAGTAAGAGACTGTCGCTAAAAAAGTAAGGTACAAAGCAATTAAGGAGGACACTGGACATCAGCCTCTGTCCTCTTTATTCATACATGTATGCACATCATACACGCATGCATACACACCTGTAAACACATATGCATACACCCCCCCACATTTACACACAATGTAGTGAAACGGGGCAGCATTGTAAACATATCACTCATGGTTTCCCAGTCCTTCGCACAATGACGCTAACTATATGAATTCTAAACCAAGGCAGAGTGCTCCAGTATTTAAGAAATAGTAAAATCTATTATGACATCCTAGCAGAGAAGGTGGAGTATTCCTAACAGACATCAACCTATACAGAAGCCACTAGTTCTGCACTTGGGTGTCTGATTTTGAGGAAAATAATAATTTTGGCTGCTCAAGTCCTACAGGGTTTCTAAGGCTTCTGGGTTTGGTGTTTTTCATAGTAGGATGAGAAGATTCTGTTTACTTCTACTCACCTTCTCTATGAAGCTGACTGTGGAGGTAGAAATATTTGAACAAACAACTGGAGAGAAATCATAAGCGCTGTAAGAAGACAACCTGTTCCAAGGATTTTGATTTATACTGTGTAAACACTCATTAAAACACGCCTCAGATGAGAAAGAAAAGGACATTACAAATAGTGCAAATTCAAAGTTTGGAGGTGGACTTTTTAAAGTGGCAGAACTTCAGTATGAAGTTATATAGATAAGCATTTCTTTGTCTAACCTTTCTTTCCATATTTTAATTTACATATACACATATTTCTCTCTGTGTAAATGTGCATACTGTGTGTATGCTCGGGTGTCCTTGGAGGAAAAAGAGTTGGTTTCATATTCCCTAGAGCTAGAGTTACTGGTGGTTGTGGCCACTTGAAGTTGGTGAGGGAAACTGAATTCAGGTCATGGGCAAGGGCCGGTCGTAACTGCTCTTAGCCATTGATCCTTCTCTCCCTTCTAACATCTGTTTCAAATTTTTATTTCCTCTATAGATAAAATTATATACTTTGCTAACTTTAATGATTTTTGTATGGTCCTGAGGGACCATTCCTATCTTTCATCTATTTGGAGGAGATATAGAAGTTTAGTTGAGCCCAAGCCTCTTGGTTAGAAAACACATTTGTTAGCTTTCTTTGATGCAAATGATAAAGGTAAGGCCCTTGAAGTAGATTATGAATGATGAATGCTAATTATGTATCATTTTGAAACCAATGTGGCTTTTCCATGACTTTCTGGGAATTTGCAACATTCAGAATGACCTTAGAAGTCACATGTTAAAGACTGTGATTTCCCTCTCTCTATATGTGCACTTTTAATATCAAAATTACATATCTCATGTGATAGAATCATATAATATGTCAGCTCTGTGTTGGTTTGTCTGCCTAGCTTTTAATAGTCAAACCATTTCTCTGGACCTGCCTGATTATTTTCTGCATGACTTCCTGGAGAACCATTCAAGTTGGATACATTTTTTTTATTTTTAGTATTCTGCAGGATGGATATATAATGTTTCAGTTGCTCATACATAAAAGGACATCTGGGTTGTTTGGTGTCTTTGGTCTACTTAGTAATGAAGCAAATCTTGGAGTGACTATGTGCCAGACTTTCGGTGTGAAAGCCCCAGTTTCCATTTCCACGTGCTAAATGGCCAAAACTATGTTTACTGGTCCACAAGGTAAGTGTATGTTTAGCTTAAAAAGACATGGCTTGTGGTGACTTGAGTGGTAATGGCCCCAGTAGGCTCTTATATTTGAATTATTGGTCTGCAGTTGATGGGGTATGTCCTAATTTGGGATGAATTAGTAAACATGGCCTTGTTGGAGGGGGTGTGTCTCTGGGGGTAGACTTCAATGTTTCCAAAGCATATGCTGTTCCCATTTAGCTTTTTCTCTGCCTCATTCTTATCTCAAGATGTAAAGTTCTCAGCTACTGCTGCTGTGCCATGTCTGCCTGCTACCATGCTGCCCAGAATGATGGTCATGGATGCATCCTCCAAAACTTTAAACCTCCAATTAAATTCCTTTATAAGTTACTTTTGTCATGATGTTTTGTCAAGACAATAGAGGAGTAACTAGGACATGGACAAACTGCATTTCAGAATGGCTGGACCATGTTTTACCACTAGATTAAATTATGGCAACCATTTCATAACATATATATCTTAATATAGCAGACATCTCTGAGTACATCTTACTACATGCAATTTTTATTTACCAATTATATATCAATAAGTTATGCATTCCTGGGGGTGGGTGCAAAGGAAAATGCTTTTTTGAAAGATGATAAGACAAACTCCAGACCAGGAAAATATATTTGCAGGCCAGCATTCAAAAATCTCAGATTTGAGGTATATTTTAGCCTATTTTTAACAGAAAGTTATATATTTTATATTTAAGTATTTGAGCTCTTCTGAGAGTTTTTGAAATGTCTGTCATTATTTAACTTAGTCCCACAATGGGGGAAACTCACCTGGAGGTGGAATAAATTATGTTCTCCCAAAACTCCAAGATGGCATAACTTATCTAGATATCACAGGCTATCAGGTGGACACATTCCCACAGAAGCCAGATTTCCTAGCTTACAGAGCTTCTTAGTTTCCAACAAGAAGTAACCATTACTACCCTACAGAGTACCTTGAAGGAATTAAGGGAAAGGGTGTTAGTATGACCATAACACATTCATATTTTTTCAGACTCACTCGTTTAAGGTTGTTATACAATTTTATAAAGAGAACTTTAGGCTTTTGACAGATTTTTCTCATGGAGATGACTTTCGTCTTAACTAGGCAATACCCTGAAATGAAATGAACACACTACAAGCTTGTTAAATTGGATCATTAGCAGAGCTATGGTTAATCTTAGTTCTTTTTTTATATTATCTTTATTGAGCTCTACATTTTTCTATGCTCCCTTTCCTACTCCCTCCCCCCAACTTCAACCCTCCCTCAAGGTCCCCATGCTCCCAATTTACTCAGGAGATCTTGCCTTTTTCCACTTCCCATGTAGATTAGATAGATGTATCTCTCTCTTAGGGTCCTCATTTTTGTCCAGGTTCTCTGGGATTGTGACTTGAGGGCTGGTTTTCTTTGCTTTTTGTTTAAAAACCACTTATGAGTGAGTACATGTAATAATTGTCTTTCTGGGTCTGGGCTAACCTTAGTTCTTTGACATCACCTATGAGGCATGGATATACATGGTTAGGAACTTGCGACTACATTTTATGAGTATCGAAATGGCTCCTCTCTGCATTTATGGCTCACTTAGATATTTTCTTGCAAAGATAGTATGGTTACTAAAGAGCTCCAGTACCTACATTTTATATATTATAAGCCACACACTGTTACCAGAATCTATGTCGTCTTCCAACTGGTATGTTTGATCGTAGAGCATTTTAAAGCTTTCTACCAAATAAATGCAGGAAACGTCTTCCACATCCAGAGGACATGAAGTACAGGGCCATAAACACGCCATTCCCTGTTTTGCGGATGTGTTTCTCTCTCAGACTAAAACATTTCAATTCATATTCCGTGTTTTCAATGACGTTAGCTAGATTACTCTTGCGACCACAAATGAATTTTTGTGTTCCTAGCTCTGGGGTGTGGAACACAATGACATTAATCTCTTAATCTATAAAAAGAAGAAATTGTATACCTGTGACAAGAGCTTCTCGGGTGTACAGTTCAGAAGCTGCTCACCTGAGCCCTCACAGATGATGCTTATTCTGAGGATGCAAGTACATAAATCACCCCTTTTGATATATGGCAAAATGGTTGACACAGGCTCTCATCATCCTATATTTGTTTATTTCTCCTAACCTTTTGGCCAAAGGGCAACATTAGACATTTGAGCATTTTATTTTCTGTTTCCATATCAGTAGCTTTATTTACTGGGTAAAACAGTATGGCTAATCCACAGAAACTTATAAAGTATCATTGAATATTCTTCAGAAAGAATCAAATTGATGGTATAGCTGATTCAGAAATGAAAATTTCAAGAACCAAAGGAGTTTAAAACCACTTAAATCACTGTGAGGCACACATTGTGGTTTGCATATTGTTTTAAAACCAGAATATTTCCATAATTTCATGGTAGCTTTCAATGGCTTTGTTTAGGTAGCAGTAATGATCTCATTCCTTGGTATCCATGAAGACGATTGCTACTGAACAGTTGAACAAACTTAGTGGAATTTCTAGATATCTGTCACTTTGTGTTCGCAGAGCATTGTATTTAAAGTCATTGTATTGAAGCATAAATCTTGGTTGTAGTCTAAAACCTTGTATTAACTATTTCTAATACGATATAGATCACTAAAAGTCAGAGAGTGGACTCTTTTTTAAAAAAAATATTTATTTATGTATTATGTATGCAATATTCTGTCTGTGTGTATGCCTGAAGGCCAGAAGAGGGAGCCAGACCTCATTACAGATGGTTGTGAGCCACCAGGTGGTTGCTGGGAATTGAACTCAGGACCTTTGGAAGAGCAGGCAATGCTCTTAACCGCTGAGCCATCTCTCCAGCCCCAGAGAGAGTGGACTCTTATAGCTTAAAAGTAAATACAGTTAATTGCCAAACACTCTTTTAAGAAAAGCTGCAACTTTTCTGCCTATAATGGTGTCAAAGGTAATAATTGAGAAGGGTATATTGATCACTTTTAGACATTAAGACCACTGATTTTCTTATTTCATTTTTTGTATTTTATATTAGTGAAGAGTGGAAAAGTATGTCTAAATGCAAGAGACCTTTTATATTAAGCATGTCACAAAATTCTTTTTTTAAAAATGATCTATTTTTATTGAACTGTATGTGTATATGTGTGTGCCATATGTGTGTAGGTCCTCACAGAGGCCAGAAGAGGGAATGTAGTTATGGGCAGCTGTGGGCCACTTGTGGGTGTTGGGCGCTGAACTCAGGTGCTCTGGAAGAGAATGAAGTGTTGTTAATCACTGAGCAATATCTCCAGGCTCCTGAAATAAAGTTTCCAATCAAAGAAACATCTGGCTTGGCAAACTTTCCTTTCTTTGTGTAATACTCTTTTTTCTCATCAATTATTAATCGTGACAACTCATATTTATACTTTTCCTCAGATTTTTCCAAGTTATTATCAATTCCTATTATATCTAAATAAAAACCCAAATATTGCAGTTTTGATGAAGAAATCTAATCTTTATTTCTATGATGTTAGCACAATATACTCACACGATAGCTTTGATCTGTACTTAACAAAATACATTTGTAGCACTTTACAAACTTCCTCAGTCTGGAAAACATTGCATAACATTTTATTAAACACAATACTTCATATATATTATATATCCATAATTTTATTTACTTTAAAAAGATAATTAACTCTCTTTATTCAATGCTTGGTTTTATCAACAAAGCACAGCCTAACAAAAGAAGAAGTGCTCTCATTAGCAAATAAGATAAATAGAACACTAAGGAGAGATAACACCTGCTAGTCTGATTTGTTTTAAATTAAGGTACCAGTGGGATGTAAACAAATTTTTTGTAATTATTCATTTTTTACAAAAGATGTGTTATCAAATATACATGCAGAGGTCTGAAGTCTAGTGTCTATCATTATAGTTTCTTAACAATGTGGTACAATTTGTTAAGTCATTAAAAACGGTAGCCTTTGGCACTTTGAGTAGAAAAAGAATATATCAATAGTATGTAAAGAAAAAGAATTCAATGACTAGAGAAGTACTTTAAAATCTTTTTTGTTAAGAAATAGGAAAGATTAGGAAATATCATATACTGCACCTCAAATACTGCAGCTTGGTTTTTCTTCAGAGTACTAAAACCAGTCCACCTTTCCCTCTAGGAACTGGCCAGGCCAGTGGGCGGGGACATCGTGATGGTGGCGATGGGAGAAGTGGGGAAGGCAACATTTTACACCCACTTCCTTCTCTGAGAAGGAAATTGCCAGAAGGGTTACTGTTGAGTCTGTATTTTATTGCCAGAGTTTTCAATTCTGCTGGTTTCAGCTAAATTTCTAATGCCTTAGGAGGTTGAATTCTCTTTAAAAAAAAAAAAACTCTGCCCTTTGCATGTAGAAGCGGATAATGGGATGAATGGATTCCTTGCTGGACAGTTGTTCTCAATGAAAACTACATTGAGGTCAGACCAAACAGCTCTGCAGTTTTCTTTTTGCCGCCTCTTGGCAATCACCAAGTGTACAATATAATCCTTAAGACATGGCATAAAAACGTTTAATACCATATTTCAAGAGCCAAATATTTCTCCACTCTATACATATCTAACATGGAAGAATACTTCAAAATGTTTTGTTGGTGTTCTTCTTGCTATCAACAACATGGTTTCCTTTGATTTACGCGCACGGCTTTTGATTCAAGACCGGCAGCCAAAACTGCAGGTTGCAGTCTAAGCACAAAAGCTGTGCCTACTCTGAAGTTCTGAAGATACACTTTCTTAATTTATACTGTGAGACACTTTTATTTCTCGATTAGCGTTTGCTGAGATTCTTACTGTTAGTGTCTCATTACAAGCATGTCAGGGAAGAGAGTCATGCTCCCCAATCGTGGCTCCAATTTATGAATGAGATAATGCGAAGATGAAATGCGCTGGAACAAAATGAAATTTTAGGATTACTTACGGAAGGTGTAACCTTTGCCATCAGGTTGGAGACATCTTGAACTGGACCAACATGTTTGCCAATGGAACCCACAATCTCAACTATTGGCTCAGATTTTCTTGTTTATGAATTCACAGCAGTGTAGTTTGCACAAGGAATGTAAATAGTTATTTTTTTGTTTTTAAAATAGAAGAATATATGTATGATCTCAAAACAATAAGAAACTAAGGAGAAGCCACAAAGTGGAAAATATAATCACAGTAATTTCAAAATATTCTCTAAAACAATGTTTTAACTATGCAAATGTACTTACTAAAAATACCAGATTTCAGCATTACCAATACTTAAATAAAAAGCAGAAAAATGATGCAGATAACTAGTTATTCCCTTTAACTGAAAACATTCCTACAGAGTTTCAGATATTGAAAAATGCACTTTTTCAAAGAAATGCTCAGAACCTTTTTCAAAACTTTTTTTTCCCCCCACTGTGAGAGAGCCACTACCAGGAAGCCGGGAAGCCGAGGATGACCTAATCTGCTGAGGATGACCTAATCTACCACATCTTCAGAATGAAGGAGCATTTCTCTGATGAGGGATGGCACACCACTATTTCACAGCTAAGTAGAGTTTGAGAGTTTACATGGTCTAGTCACTGGAATAATCAGCACCTCCCAGACTGAGCTTCTGGTGCAGATTCAGCAAAAAAAAAAAAAGAATAATATATAATACTGCATGGCCTCTGCTGTAGGGAAAACCTGTGTGGTTTGGGTTTCCACAGCAAATTATAACTGAAAAAAGAAATCTCAAAGTTGGCACATTCAGAAAGTTAAATACTATACATCAAAGGAAATTGCTTGGTCTTAATGCTGCCCTTTGTGACGCCTCAGTGACGGGTCTTAGGAGCTGTTCAGATGGTGAGATTAATTCGGGCCTTGCTTTGTGCTTTTCCTTTCCCTTGGTGTAAAATCGCCACGATTTCTGTGGTAGTTCAATGAGAGTTCCGGACTGATGGTGAACAATCTAGTTGGGCAAGAAGGCTTTCCAAATCCTCCTGAAAAAAAAAAAAAAAAAGCTCAGGTAGAATAAACGTGTGGTTTTGAGGGTGGTGGTGGTCACCAAGCGCCACTGCTCAATCCTTATAAGCCCTTGTGGGGGATGTTCCTTTGTAGAAGATGTTTCTCGTGTTTTCAGGGCTGTTGCTTCTCTCAGGGATCAAGATAATGTTGCCCTTTCTGCGCAGGGTGGAGTCGCGTGAGGAGGACACAGACAGTGTCTCTGAACCTATCTCGCTGCCCTCCACCGGGGTCACTCGGATGGTGGTGATGCCATGGTGGTGGTGCTCGTTGCTGTCGATGTTGCTTCTCTTGCGATCTCCAGACCCAAAGCTGTCTTTGAGGGACTCGCAGCTTTCCGAGTCCCTGTTGAGATCATTGAGCTCATAGGTTTGGCGCAGGCTGCCCTTCTCTGGAGCTTTCCATTTCCAGGAGCCGCTGCCTTCTCCCTCGGTGGTGGATGGGATCTGAATGATAGGCCTGTTGTTCTCTGGGTGGGCCTCCACCCGCACGATGCCACCGGGCTCGTGGTCTGTCAGGGNGTCTGTCAGGGTTTTGTAGCGGATGGAGCCTGTGCAGGTGACGGTGCTCCCCTCGGCATTCTTGGGGCTGCTCTGCAGCACGCCCTGTTGCTTGGACATGGCGATGACCTGCATGATGCGTGGCTGGCTGTTGCTCCGGTTACAGGCCACTGTCTTTTCTGCTGCTTTCAGCCACTTGGCCCGTGCAGAACTGCTCTTGGGTGAGGTGCTTATGTTTTCCTGGGTCTCCTCAGGGATGTGCACCAGTTGAGAGGAACCAGGGCGGGACTGGATGGAGACACGTGGCCCTCCAGGCATGCTATTGTTGCACCCGGGGACAGAGCCAGGCTGGATCTTGAGGTATTGATTGCCTGGGACATGGTGGTCTCCATTCACCCCTACCCTGGAAGGCTCTGAGCTGGACCTCATTTCTATGGACCTAGGTGGTGACTGCCCTTCTGGCTCAGTGTCCATAACCTGCAGGGACATCTTGCGGCTCTCGTTCTTGCTCTTCCACTGGGTGAGGAGCTGCTTGGACCGGGCAGAATCCATGGAGGCATGGATGCTCGCGTTTCTTCTCACCGGGTCTTCCACTGAGGGGGTATTGGCTCTGGGCAGCGTGTTGCTGAAGGTCACCATGCTCTCCTTCCCCATGGGGCTCCGAGGAGTGATGATTTCTACGTCAGCATTAGCCCGCTTGAGATTTGTTAAGGAGCTTGCATCCCTGTGGTTTCGGTTGAGGATGCCCTCTGTGTGAGCAATCCCATCACTGCTGCTACCATTTTTAGCTGATAAAACCCTGCTGGGGTCTTGATTGAGCTCTGTCAGTGACCTGAGGGCATCTCTCTGCTGGATCATACTCTCTTCACTAGGGAGAAAATTCCCCACAGCATACAGGCCCTGGTGTTTGAGGGAAAACAACAAACATCACACGCTAGAAGATGCCATTAATCACGTTTTTCTTAGAATGCCCACAGTTGAGGAAGGTACTGAGCATAAGCCACAGACCAATAGAACAATGAAAAAGTACAATTACTCAGGGGGTAGCTTGTAAATATCTAGATCATTGGACTAATTGCTTAGATATAAGGATGATCCCTTTCAGTTCCACCAGAAGTTGTTACACCCTCTGTGTGTTTTGAAAAGGAAAGATAGACAATAAGAGAAGTACGGACATTTCCCCCCCTGCCTTTCAAAGCTTTTCATTTTTCTGGACTAGTAGCTTCTTTTTTAGTGAGAGCCCAAGAGGCTTGATGGATTCATGTTCCCTTCCATTTTCAATGACTCCTTCTGATGGCAAGCAGAGGAGCTGCGGGAAATATAGAACAGGGATCATTCCTAAAAACACTGTGTGGGGTTTGGAAATGAGGGCAGCGACATGCATTGTTGCAAGTCACGCAGACTTCAGCCTTGCCTGTCTGCTTCAAACTTGACCTTCAAGTGGGAAAGTTGGATCGAAGTGCTGCTTTGTACCAAATGTGAGCCAAATTTTACTTACTTTTACCTGTATTCTTAGTCCCTCAATTTTATTTGTTTTAGATTTGGAAAAGGTTACATTTCAGTTTCAAAATTGTTACCCTGATTACAAGAGATCTAATGCCTGCTGGATTTCCAGAGACAGGCTCATGAAGCAGGTGTCCACCTGTGAGTTATTTCAATTGGAGGTGGCTGGTTCTACCATTTAAGTCTAAGTAATGCGATTTCATGGTTTGAATATTTTATAGACTGCTTGACAGTGAGGAGTAGCATATGTTTAGGAATGATAATGCACCAATTTCAGAGCAGAGTGCAAATGGAATAAAATAAAATAATTCTCCCCCCCTCCCCGTGTGTGTGTGTATTGAGATAGGATCTCACTATGTCACGCTAGTTGGCCTGAAATTTGTTATGTAGATCAGGCTGGCCTCAGACTTATAGCTATTTATCTGTCTCTGCCTCTCAAGTGCTAGGATTTCAGGCATATGTCATCATATTTAGACTGATTTTTTTTATTGCTTTTGAGGTTTCACTAAGTATATCAGGCTGGCCTTAAAATTTGCAGTTCGGCTGCTTCAATCTCTTAAGACTGCAGGAGTGAACACTGCCCTGCCTGGCTATCCTTTGGTGACTCCTTTTAAATACTTCTGCCTGTGCTCTTACCTCCAGGATAAGCTTCCCAATACCCTACTAATAATTGCATTGCATTTGTAAATTTGAAAAAAAATCTGCCATTGAACTTCAAGTTCTGTTCCTATTGTATAATATTCAGTACTCAGAATGTAATTTAGTTATTTAATTCTTATTTTGAAAGAATTATGACATAAATCATAATTAATTAATTAATTCATAAACTAATTATTGGTGGAAATCAAACCAGGGGTTTGTGTGCTCTACATTTTTGTGCTCTGTACGTCTACTTCAATATTTTTGTTCTATGGGTAAAGAATCAAGACTGAGTGGTCAGGAAGAGTTGAACTTTGTTCCTACATCCTTTGGATTGGTTGGAACACTCATGTGATGTTAGGGTACCATGATCTTACATGAGTGCAAGGAGATCTATAGCTTGTGGAGTGGAAGCTCTTTCCCCTCTCTTTTACAGCACTCCCTTGCCGCCAGTCAGTACTCCAATAGCCACCTTGGCCTATGCCCCATGATTCCCCACTGACTTCAGTGTGATCCAGTCCCTCTCTGCTGAAGAAGGCATGTGAGAGTAAAGTTTACAGGGTTATCACCAGCTCTGCTTGCTTATAAAGAGGAAATCATTGCACACCTCAGAAATATTCCTGTCTGTCACCTGCGTGTTGGTTATCCTAGAAACTTTTTCACTCTGTGACCTGGCAATTTTTCATACCCTAAATAAATGCAATGATACATCTATAAGTAATGCCCCTGGCTTCTAAAGTACTCATTGCTCTTCTGCCCTTTAGACAGACATAGCTACTCAAATGCCTATTAATTAACAATCATGAACTCCTCAAATGTGTTTCTATCCAGCAATATGTTAGCTGGATTATTAATCTAGTCTACTAATGTGATAACCATAAGTCCAGTCTTCCAAGTTATAAATTTGGTCATTGTTTCTCATTCAAATACTTCCCTTTCTCTCCGATTGCCCTTTAACATCTTTGCATGATAATCTCTTCCCACTGAATGAGCTCTCTATTTTATTTACCTTAAAATATTTTTAGCCATATCATTTCTAGAAAGGTTACTTGATGTTCCTTTGGCAGTTTCTTGTCCACAAGGAATATATCCCATCACTAAGTATGTTGTAACCATTAATGCTGATGCTTGTCTTCACATGAACGTCTGTAGGAGCGATCTTATTTCCCTTAGTTTTATAGTGGATAACAATGTGTAGATAATGAATAAGGAAGGGGAATGAAAGGATATGTGTATGACTGAATTCAATAGGCAATGTCAGTCTCCTTATAATGCAGATACTCATCTCGAAGGTATCTAGTGTGTTTGAGAGATTAAAAAAACTTCACTGTTGGTTGGAACATAGCTACATTCAGAAAAGTGCTACTTTGTGTTGTTGGGGAAATTATAGCAACTTTTACTGAATCTTCACTATTCCTAGTTTTACTTATATCTGCTTTCCTCATGTATAAAATTTCAGTATACAGGGTATTACTCTGTATGCTTTCTTTAAGAAAGAAATATAACAATTCTCAAATCAATCTTGGCTCATAAGAAGAACTCATTAAATCATTTTATTAGAAGTAGAGAATAATTTGCATTAGAATAAGATGCACCCTGGGATTTTCTCATGAATATAAATGCATCATGAGTAAGTTATTATTGTACAAAATATTCTATGCATGCCGTTTCACATTAAACTGCACTTCACTAAATAGTGAGAATGTTATTTACCAAATACAGGGCGATTCCTCCTCCTATTAAAAAGCCACAATAGACATCGACTGGGTGATTCTTATATTGAGTTATCCGCGTTAGCCCGCAGATGATTCCACAGATGATAAATGTGAAGACCAAGAGAGGTTTCAGGAGTTTGGAGGAATCAGTTAATGTGGAATTGAAGTACATCTTTAAAATGAAAGACATGAGGTAAGTATGCTAGAAAGGCCATTGTGTTAGAAAAGTCTAAGCAAATAAAAATTTCAACTCAGAAGTTTGGCTGACACACTTGACATAACTTTCACCCATTCCCCTTGGCATGGCATAGCTAAATTCTCAACTGACTAAAGAGAGAAGTACATGACAACATTCACAAAATAAACAGCCTAGCTCTCCTTTAATTGCAAAAACGTCTGCAAAATATTGAAGCAGTAGATTTTGCCCTAGAATCCTAATATCCTTCTTATATACCACAAAATTTCTGTGCATTCATCTCACAAAATACTACTCAGGATGTGGTGTCAATCAAACACAAGGACTCTTTAATGTGGGAGGGTCATCTGTCTATGTGTTACTTTCATTGGTTAATAAAGAAANATTTGTGTGTTGTTATTTTGGGGTATAAGCTAGCCATGTGGGAGCTGGGCGGGATGAAAAGCAGGCCTCCCCACCTCATCACTACAACTCTTCATTGTGTAACACTTATCAAATTGACCCATGACCTCGAATTTGCTATTGTTACATAAATACTGAAAGCTGTGTTCCTGTCTGTGTCTTTGTACACTTCCTTAACAAAAAACCTTTTGTTTCTGCCACATTTGTGTATCACAGAAACATTTCCCCACAAAGTATAGTGTTCAAAGGGCCTAAGGGTAAGCAAATTGTGGAAAAATTCTTTGATTCTTCCTTTTTTAAAAAAATGAAAAGTCACATCTGATAATGGCTTTAGATGCTATTGTATTAAATTATAATCTAATTCATCACCTGGAGGAAACACTCATTCCTCAGCTTTTCTATAGGTCACAATTCAGCAACCAGGAGCTTATTACTTACCGACACATACACAGCAGCAAAGGCAGCAAGGGTCGCATGTTGGGATGGGAATGACTTTCTGCCAAGGGAAGACAGCCAAATTATGCATTTTAGTTTGAATATGCTGCCAGCCATCATCATAAGAAGGAAGGGTAAGATGTTCAACGAAAGGTCACGAAATAAGAAGTTATAACCCTAATTTATATTTGGTATACTGAGAAAAACCCAGTATGATTTACTACCCTTGGGAACACTGCTGGCCATCATGAGCATTAAAGAATAGTAGTGACATACTTTTTAGTAAAAATTGAAATGAAAGGAAGTGGAAAATAAGTATGAGGTTGGCAAAGGAGCACGTGAGATGATGTCTGAGATGAGTTGGAAAAAAACTGCGTTTTGATTGCAGTTATATTAGTTTCTTGTTAAAGTTCATAAAATGTAGGGCTTTGATATTTTTAAATGCTTTTCCTGCTCTGAAATAGTTTCATGGCAATAAGTTAGGAAATTATTTTCCCATACCAGTAGATCTTAATGTACTTTTATACTTCAAAATGCACAGAAAAACCTTGTTTTAACAAACTGCTTCTCTGTAGAGCCTACTTAAATGTGACTATCACTTCTAAAACAACACAGAATTTTCTTAAGTTGAACAACTTAAGGAGTGAGGTTCATTTGGAACACTGATCAGTGGAACATACACAGAAAAGATACACAGGAAAAGGATTAGAAATTTCTTTCAATGGAATAAAAACATGGAAAAAGAGTCATTGATATTATTTCTTTTCTAATTATTTGTTACTTGCTATTTAACATAGACAATAAAGTGTAGAAGTATTGAGAAAGAATACAAGGTATGGTTCTTCAGCATAGATTCAAAATTACTGAAAAGTCCATGGGAATTTGCTTTGTTGAGAAGTCAGTAATAACAACTCCAATTTTTATAATAATTATCTAGAGCTCTGCATCTCTCTACTGATTTCTTTTTAGCACCTCAGAAACTTCCTCTTGTCTTATATGTGTATTTTACTTTGTTGATTGAAAATAATTTAATGTAGTAATAGTTTCATGTCCTTAACCTTCTGAAATATAAAGTCAGGAGCTTTTAAACATTTATGTATTTACTCAAGGAAAAGAGATGCAGCCAGAGGCAAATGCTGCTCCTTTGCAAACTTGAGCAAAAGAAAAAAATTACATAATTTTAAAATAAGTGATAAAAAAGAGACAGAACACAGATTTTTGGTATTTGACTTAAGTGAGTTCAATGTACATATTGTCTGTCAGCTATGATGAATGGATCATTAATATCTTAAACCAATTGTGGTAGAACACAAAATATGAGTTCAGGCAAAGGAGGGCTTGTAGAAAGAGTGTGAAACTGAAATTTGGAAACTTCAAGAGAAGGATTTGGAACAAGTCACTAGCAGATCTCGTGTTATGGTCATTGAATTGATTGTTGCTTGGTAATATTTGCAAAATACAGATCATCATGACTGAAAATGGCATGCTTGTGTGGTGCAATGATTGCACGACACAGGTCCTGGCATGGAATAGTTTGAGTACTGTTTCCAACCTGCCACTGTTGATAACTGTAAGGTCAGATCCTGAACAAATATCCTCCACGATGTAAGAATTTTCTTTGCAGGATACATTCAGAGAAGTGTAGTTTGGCTTGCACACAGTCAGAAAGTATGGGGCTTGGTATCCCGTGGATAGCTGTATGATGTCTGTAATGAGAGCCGTGGAGCACAGTCCAAACACATGGACACCTAGAAGCAAAATGGAAAATGTTGTTACCAACTTGATGGCTAATGCTGGGTTTATATTAGTGTTAACTCTGTTTATTGTGCATTAGTATGTTGACCTTATAATGTGCCATCATTTTTCTAAGATATTTTGAGAGATAATATAGAAATTTTCTCAGCTTCTAAGTTGATATTTAAGGGCAAAATACTAAAGCAAGGATTTACCAGCTAGTCAATATACTATAGTTATTCTTGTCAACTAGGGAAATTATTTTATATATTAAATATTTGCTTTGAATTAAGTGTGTCTATGTGAAGGCCTGTATACATGTTAGTACAGGTGCCTTCAGAGTGCAGAAGAAGGTATCGGAGTTCCAGAGCTGGAGTTACAGGCAGCTGTAAGTGGCCAGATGTGAGTGCTAGAAATTGAACTTGGGTCCTTTAAAAGAGCAGTGTGTTCTTAACTGATAAGCCATGTCTCCTGTGACTAAGGTCAATTTTTAACATGTTTTACCATATGTCACTGGCCATCTATCTGGGGGAAAGTCGAGGAAAGAGTAGAGAGGGGCAGAATATGAGAAATGCAATAGAACTGAAAATGCATTTACGTTAACGTATTTTTATTTTGCCGTCAACTGAACTTATTCATGGCAATCTGTGTGATCATGGGTTTGCATCTGGTCATTGGAGTCTGATGGATTTGCAAGTAAGATAATGACTGCCCTACACCCAAGTCCATCAGTAGCTAAATGGTTCAGTAACGTGGAAAGCAACTTGTAGTGGGGAGAAGTTGATAGGGATGGAGGAGATAAAAGCAAATCAGGAGGTGAGAATAGTCAGCATGCATTAAATGTAGTTATAAAACTGTCAAAGAACAAGTTTAATAAAAAGTTATCTAAATCTGTAATAAAATATACACAACACAATTTTTTAAATGATAATTTAAAAATCCCGAGTATATCTGAGTGGTTTGGACTCTTTTCTCACCTTAGTCTATAACTCTAGGCACAGGTACTAAACCCCACAGAATCCACTCTAATTCTCTATAAAGCGCAGTGCTGCTGAGAATGATAATTAAGCAAAGAAGGGAGAAGGCAGGGTTTGTCATAATAACCAAACAGAAGTTACAGCCTAGGTAACTGTGGGAGCTGCCATATTTGTTGATGATGTCCTTATATATCCTGCCAAACTTTCAATTGTATATTCTGGGACCAATCTTAAATTACAAATCCTCAAGCACTATGTTCTTTGAAGTCACCTGCTTTTCTCATCTTGTGAGTAGTTCCTTCTCAGGAAGGCATAAATGATTAGAACATGCCTACTCTTCCCAGGCTGTCTGTCTTGACTTCCTGAATTCATTCTGACTCAATTGCTTGCATTCTGATTCATGAGACACTCACTGAAATCATTCTAAAAAGCACCCTTTCATCATCTCCAGACCAAGAGTGTTGGATTGCACTGATTTTCATTTTTCTTCTCTAGTCATTGTCCTCTAATCATCACAGCCTCAGATCCTTTTCAGTTACACCAGGAATTTACAGCACGGAAAACTGATCTCTGCATTCCAGTTCCGAGCCACATGCATAGGGTCTACTCTGTTTTTTTTTTTAATGTATTTATGTATAGGTGTCTGAGTATCTACATTAGTGTGAGGGTACCCATAGAGAAGAGTGGAAAATGCCAGACGCCCCAAGAACTGAAGTTTCAATCAGTTGTAAGCTGCCTATTGTGGGGTCTGTCTTGGAGTCAAACTCCAGTCCACTGAAAGAGCAGCAAACACTCTTAACCACTGAGCCACCTCTTCAGTCCACCTAGGAGTCATTCTTAACACGATACAACATAGATCACAGTGCTTTGGACATGCAGAACAGGCAGTGTGATCTGAGATTTGCATGATCTAGGTAATGGCTGAATAAGAAGGGAGTCAACTTATTTTACGTTTGGGAAAATGAGACTCTCCAGGCCGAGGGTGGGTGAGGTTGCAGACAGCAGCATTTCAGAATATACACTTCTTTGTTCATAGCATTATATTCTATTATGGAATCCTTTCTCTGGGTTCAGCTTTTTGTCTTGGAGTTCTATTTCCTTATCTCAAATGTTGCTAAGTGGGCTACTGTTATATTACCATACCAATATGATGGTAAGAAGATACCTTCTAAGAGCAGGGTTTAGGAAATGATTCAGAGTCAGTCAAGAGATAAAATTTCATGTAATTATTTATCAGATATTACATGAGGCTACCAGTTTCTTTATGATGACAAACTATAGGTAAAAAGAGCCTAATATTGACTTATTGGGGTGAATATAAAACCTTCAGGTTGGTGTCTGGTATCATAGATGATCATTTAAATCAGTGAAAAAAAGGAAAATAAAATCTGTGGCTCAAACTTCATTCCAATGATTCCATGCTAATTGTGATTTAGGAATTAGTGTGATTCGGATATTTATTTAGTTAGGCCTGTGGTTTTCTTATAGGCTTCATTAAAAATAAATGTAAGATGTGTGTGTGTGTGTGTGTGTTTGTGTGTAAAAGTGTTTATCCAAGAAAAAGTAGCCAGAATGTAGCAGTCTAGGGTGACATTTCCATCCACAGCGACTTCTAGATGAAACCACTAAGAAGCAAACTCACTTGTGTGAATAAGCTAATTTCTGAAGCTTTGTCAATTAATGATGACCTACTGACATTTAAAAAAAAATAAAACAAAGCATGGTGCCACATTCCTGCTATCATAGCACTTGGGAGGTAGAGGCAGGAGGCTGAGGAATTCAAGGCCAGCCTCAGCAGCATATTAAATAGTGGCCACATGGAACTTGCCCCTACTTTTTCCTTCTCCCATGGGGGAAAAAAAAAACCCAAAACCTAAAACATACACTTTGTGAAACTATTTTAAAGTAAACTTATGCTTCAACTAGAGTTTGGCAGAATGCCCTGAAATGTGTGGTGTGCTAGCTCACAGAATCAGGGCTATGACTCTAAATAACACATTTTCAATAGAGATCCTAGATTCTGATTTTTAAAAACAGTTTCCTGTACAATGTAAAACTCACACATACTGAACATATACATCTAAATTACAGTGTTAAGGGTTTAATATCTGTAATTAGGCATTGTATTTCTGTGCAGAAAAGCATTTTCTTTCTTTTTGGCTCCTCACACCCACCAACGAATCTGACGGCTCTTCTGAGAAAGGAGTTGAAGTTGCAGCCCCCGGCATTGATGTGGGGTTCCAATCCAGCCCCATTTCTTCTTTTGGAAAGACAGCAGTATAGAATCCCTTCTCCCACCATGATCTGCAAAGGCCACATGGTGTCAGCAAGAGTGTCACTGTACCTGCACGCTTGCAAGTATAAACTATGCATCGTCCTTTCACACATTGTCAATTCAACAAAGAGAAGATGTATTTTTTTCTGAGCACTTCAGAAATGTAAGCAATTTATTCTGGGGATTTAGCAAGCAGTGAGAAATAAGCAATTAGGGCACTGTAAAGCATTCTGGCTGTGTCTTGTCTACTTGCATTTGTCAAAGGTGTGAAAATATCTCTGAATTTCAATTTGATTAAAACAATCATCCCTTGATATTTTGCTCATCACACCCAGTAATTCAATCAACCACACATTTGCTGATTCTGCTCTAACTTTGAGATTCTTGACATAAATTCCAAGATGCCTTAGAAGAATCAAATAAATATAGAGTTAGTATCAGAAAATTTGACAAGCAGGTTTGGTCAACAAAACAATTTCTAATTTAACAGAAGGAAGATAAATGCATGGAAAGCTTGTCTAAGTATAAAAGTACTATTGAGTATAGCCATTCCACACATATTTCAGTAGGGATGGAACTATGTTTTGTATTGGTTAATATGGTAGCAACCACTCCCAGGTAGCTGCCAACAACTCAATGTAGGCACTGCAAATGGATAAATTATTTAATGTTAATTGTACAATATTAAAAGTTTAAAACTAAATAAATTTAGACTTGAAAAGGTCACAAGGTGATGACTATCTATTATTTCCAGCACATGCAGCAACACCAGGAGAGGAAGCATCATGTGATAAAGGCTCCTGTCAGGGAACATAGTAATTGGACTTCTTCCAAGTGACTCAGGGTTTATTTACTCAGTTTATTCACCCATAGCTTAGTGAACAAACAACTTTACATCTATAAAGTGTGAGTTATTCAAAGGATTGCACATAAACAGTCCTTTTACCAGGGTCATACACACACTGATGTATTTTATTTCACCTGTATCAATTAAATCCACATATTGCATTCTGGCTGAGAAATATTTTCTGATGTGATAGGTTTAAAACAAATATACTATTTCCTTTATGGTCAAAACTAAGCAAAATGATGGGAAGATGTTGCTATTTGAAGAAATGTCATCAATTAAAAAGCTTTCTCTGCTTCCAAGTGCATCATAAATACTTCTAATCCCTTTTGAATTCACTGGAGCTCAAATACCATTCATTTACTGCATGAATAAATTAGGTTTCAATTATTTTATCCAAATATTCATTAAATGTATTTATAGTATAAATAATATAATACTATTTACTATAGGGGTAATACTTGGAGTACAGAATCATGGTTACATGAAAGTATAGAGTTTAGAAAATCTACAAAGAAACTTTTTGAAACTGTTGATATGCTGAAATTCAAAAGGCCAGTGCATCAGAGAATCTTATAAAAGATCTGTTTAAGCATGCCTTTTAATTTCATAAATGTTCAACATTGATGAGTGTACTGAAAGAACCTGAAATGAGCAAAGGCTCCTTCTGGCATAAGTAAACAATACCACCCAGGAAATGTATTTCTTTTATTTTAGGCAAGTAGTGTGAGGGCAGAAGAAATGTCAGGAAGGCTTATCTAACCTTATTTATCAATGGATGTACATAAAATATGCCATTTGTGATGTGTTGTAACACGTCCAAACAACTGTTTAGAAATTTAACACCAAGTAAAAAAAGTGCCAATGAACAAATAGGCAAGTGAACTGGCTAGATAATTTTCAAAGATAGAAATATAAATGGGATAGCTATTTTAAAAAGTTCTCAGTATTCATAGCTATCAGAAATATAAAAATTAGAATTACTTTGATATTACCTTTCCTTAGTGGGAATAGTTATCATTAATAAACATGACAAGAAATGTTGGAGGAGATGTGGAGAGAAGGAAAGCCTTATGCACTGCTGGTGTAGGCAAAAATTAATAGAACCATTGCAGAAATCATTTGGAGATTTCTCAAAATACTAAAAATAGAACTACCCTATGACTCCAATTTTTATTTCTAGGTATATATCCAGAGAAGTTCATCCCTTATCTAGAGATATTTGCATGGCAGTGTTTATTATTGCTTTATTCACTCTAATAATGAATTGGAATCAACTTAGTTGTTCATGAACAGATAAATAGATATTGAAAGTTTCTAAGTATATAAAATGGAATACTATTCGGCTCTAAAGAAAAAATACAATCACAAAATTTGCTCTAAAGAAAAAAGTGCAATCACAAAATTTGTAGGTAAATTAACTTAGAATGTACAACAGTAAGCAATGTTATACATTCTCAGAAAGATCAAACTGCATGCCTTCCCTCACATGCAAAAATCTAGTCAGTAATGCATGCACACAAGTAAACAAGTACATGGTACAGTGTGTCACGTGGGAAAGAGAGCAAAGAGATGAGGATGGGCTGAATGCAGGAAATGGGCATGCACTCATTATGAAAGAGGATGTAAAAATTGCTGTTTAGTTCTAACCCTGTAATGGATTTTCCATTTTTGGTTGTAGATAATTACACAAATGCATAAGTAAAAGTATCACATAAAACGTGAAGCTCCCCAGCTTCTGTATAGAAATTCTTTGATTGCATAGTCTTTGGTAATTTTAACTTGCAACTTTCTTTTGCAACATTTATTTATAGTAGGGTTTCATACTAAAAACAACTGTATTTTAATTCATGTTTGACAGATCGAAGTCATGTATGTGAGGGTTTGCGTGTGTGTGTGTGTTTTTGTAGTAAGCATGAATACATGACCAAAAGTTAAGTTTTGAGCTTTTTACACTTGGTAAGTCTCATTGATTATAATCAGTATAAAGTGCTAATTTAGCAAAATTTAACCCATAAATGTTGTTAAAATCATTTTTGAACAGAAAATAATTATTTTCAACTCCATGGAATTCAGGTAGCAAACAAAACATGAGAAATATATCAATTAAAAATATATCACCAATATAATAGTATCCAATAAGAAGAATTGTCTAGTTATAAAATCTTTTTCATAAATGCAAACATCATTTTGGAAATTGTGTAATTTTTAAAACTAAATGCCAACAATTTTAAGCAATCAACTACATGATAATGTCAATATGCAATATATTCCAAAGATAAGAACCTTCCCAATCCAAGGGTTAGAGTTCATCTTTTTCTTTCACACTTGCTACAAAACTGAATCAGTTTTTGTTTTCTGGGATTAAACAATACAATTTGGGGTCAATTCTTACCGTAATTGCAGGTCCAGCAAAAGCCAAGCTAAGCAACATGAGGAATGGGATGGCCTCCTGGGTTGGCTCAATGTAGGGCATGCTAAGACTCCGGTCATAGCAGCTGAATCCAGAGTGCACAGGTTTGAAGACATCTGTGAGTTCCAGGAAATAGAGGCTAACCACCGATGATGCCAATATAGGCAACTGAGGGTGAAAGACATAGGAAACAATCTATTTTTGTAAATAGGACAAATAGGATCAGTATCAACTTGAAGTCTGAAACTGGTGGAATTTTCCCCTTCTGTCACGGCCCCTCTGTGGGGCAGAATAAAATGCATTCCTAACATGGTGTGGGGTTGACGTTCACAGTATGCCTCCTGGTTCTCTACCTTGCCAGGACACTCTCATCTCTCACCCTTTGCCTAGTCTTTCCACCTTTCTCTTCACTTACTCGTCCTCATATCCACTCCCCCACCACTAAAGCCACAAGGAGACTTTTGGACATATTCCAGCTCATCTCATTTCCCACCGTATTGGTTGCCATTCTCACTTGAACCGTATCCAAATGTCTAACACGAACAGAATCCAAGAGCTACACCATGGAATGGAAGGAACTTCCTTCAATATCTGGCCTTGGTTTCAGTCTCACGCTTCTATCATTCCTCAACTCACTGCTGGCCATGCTCAAATAATTCTTCATGTTTTTCCTGTCAGAGTCAAACTTATTCCTTCCCAAGGTCCTTTGCCTCTGCGTCTCCTCTTCCTTTCATGTCCTTTCCTAATTCTTTTCATTAAAGACATCTCTCTATGATTAATGGGATATCCTGCATCTTCTAGCTATGGTGACCTTTGATCCATCTTCAACCTTGTCATCTCTCTTGATTTTTCTTAATAGTACTTATTAATTAAAATTATTTTGTGGATTAACATTATGTTAGCAAAGTTAGCAATTACTTAATTTTCTTTTTCTATAAACTAAAAATAAACTACAACAAACACTCAATTAAAGAAGTAAGAATCTGCCAATGTTGTTTGTTGCTGAGACCCTGGAGTATAAAACTATTAGTTTCACATAGTTATATCCAATACATCACTTAGTAGTTTTAGTGGCCAATTGCTACTTATCAATAGATGACTAACTGAATAAAAGTGTAAACCCTAATGTATTACACTAAGCATATTGAAGTTGCCAGGTTTAGCAAATAAAAATGCATGCTAACCAGTTAAACATTTCAGATTGCAATAACTAATTTTTATTGTAAGAATATCCCATTCAATGATTGAGAAATACATAAAAGTTATTCAATGTTTTTCTTAAATTTTGATTTCATTGGCTAATTGTTTGACTATCCTTAAACCAATCAGAATGTAGCTTCTAACCTTTTGTTTTATATAATTTGTGAATTTTTCTTTCATTCAACCTATAACACTCAAGGTTCTCACTACACAGAAGTTAGGTATCATATAGAGAACATGATGTGCAATTTGCCATCCAGGAAAAAAAAAGCCTAGAGAGTGAGCTACTGTCAGTTTGGAAGAAAATATGAATTTTTGCTATAGTAGTCCTATCAATGCTAACAATACAGACTTATGCATCAATCAAAAATGTTTAGTTTGGCATTGGGAAGATGGTTTGATCATTATACTGCTTGTTCTGCATATGTGAGCATTTGAGCTTGATCCATGCAATAAACTGGCCACTACACACACTTAATCCTAGAGTTTGGGAGGTGGAAAGAGGAGAGTTCTTGGAGCATACTGAGCAGACAGTCTAGCAGAATTGATGCAGTTCTTTCACAGTGAGCAGTACTATCTCAAGACCAAGATGGAAAGTGACTGAGGAAGACACCCGGCAGTGGCTTGCCTCTCCAGATGTTCCCTCCACCATGATTCCCTTCTTTAGTTTAAGGTTTTGATATTTGTGGAATACATAACGTTTATATAACTAAACAGGAAAGATAATTTATAAGAACATGATTAACCAGTGATGATTTCTGGCTATTTGTTTAAAGTATAAATTTTCAAGATAGAGTTACACCTTCTATTTCCAGGAAGTCTTTATTTGTAATTAACTGAGCATTAGGTTTATTGAAAAAAATAGTGATGAATGGTGATTACTCTGCTTGTGACTTTCTGGTTTTCAAATGAGTGGTTTCTATGGAACAAAACATTGCATTGAAATATTTATGTTTTGTGTTATCTATTAGCATTTGATGACTCTAAACAGCTTGCCATTCTTTCATACTCCTTCCTAACTTGGTCTACAGTGATAGTAGCTTTTCGTCATGAACAATAAAGCAGTTCTCCCTGGTGTATACATGTGACTGAAATTCCCATTTCAGTCTGGATTAATATATTTTATCTTTAATTTAGTAAGTATATCATGACAGATAATTTCCTGTTTTGGAAATTAATGTGATTCATTGACTTTTAATTAACTTAATTTAAATCTTATTGCTTTGCAGATAGGTTATATTGCTGTCCTCGTTTTTATAGGTGATAAGCATTCATAATAGCAAGTGGCAGAGTTAGTTGTTGAACCTAGCTCATTCCAAAGTCTTATGTATTAAAAACTATTCTATCTCCCTTTCCAAATATTAAAAAGAAATAAATGTTTCAGATAATGAATTATGGCTTACATCAATTTAAAGGATAACTGTTAGCTTGTGGTTATTCTGTATTTATCGCTCTTTAGTTAAGATATGCATTAATTAGTATAAACAGACTTCATTTTAAATATGTGGTTTGTATAAAACTGGAAAGACTTTCTCTACTTATTTGAATGCTAAATATTTCAACATTAATCAGATTTCTCCATCTACTTTCTATCCTGTTTTTTTCTGGAAAATTTCATGTGTCACCTACATATACTTTGCACATGGGAGTCAGATTCATGATCTTCAGTGCCTATCTGGATAACACTTGATGATCATTTTTTTGAATGCTCATAAACTTACACGTGAGCAAAAAATTTATCAAAATAATCAATCTGAAAATAAAGTTGGTCTTATTAATCAGAGACATATCCCCCATGGGACGTTTGTGTCTGATCACATGTAGACCATGCTCGACTACATTAGCAATGACATAGCTAAAGAATAAGGTATTATTTTCAGTGCAAGTGCATGGGTAATGGGGAAGAATGCTTAGAAGTTTGCAGTGTAGTAGAACCAGTGAAGTTGGATGGCTTTCACGTGGCTGGGAGGGTCTAGTTCCAGTATGTTCACTTGTACCAGAGATCGCATTGGAAGGGCTTCTTCAATTTCAGTTTTCTTATCTCTGAAAGTAGCTATGTTATGAGCACCCATCCCTGCCAGTCAGCTGACACGAAGAACTGTGCTGTTGTAAACAAAAGGACAAGTGCCTGGAATAGAGATTAGCGCTTTGACCACATTGTGCCCATTCTTTTCTACCTGTGACTTCAGTTACCCATGATTTAAAAATATTCAGCAGAGAACCTATGGATAAATATGCAAAAAAATAACAACTTTTATTATAGGATACAATAATTGTTCAAATGTATTATTTGTGTTGCTAATCTCTCCTTGTTGCTAATTCCTAAGTTAAACCTTATCTTAAGCCTGTGTAAAAAAAATTGCACACAGGGTTTCTATAAACAGCTTCAGGTACCCTCAGCCATTCCTGGAATAGAACCTCTACAAATGATTGATAGCTGCTGTCTAAAGCTGTCCAGTGTAGTTGTATAATGTTAGCAATATGCTTCTTATATTTCTCACCTTAATTTCCTAGCACTTTTTTTCAGGGAATTATTGCGTATTGGCCTTTTTTTTTATTGTTTTGGAGTTAGGTAGACTGGGTATATAGAATGGGTCTGATGCTTTCCCAAACTGACATCTTTAGGCCATGGTCTAATCATACTTCCTATATTGTCATTAATGGTTGCTGATACAATAATGGCTTCCAAATAGATACACGTGCATTGGTACATGCAAGCAATATGTTACCTTGTGAATTAAAATAATTTCTATTACTAATCTCTAGGTCTTTTTGTCTTTTTCACATTAGTCAATTTTTGTAGCTGTATTATAGTTATCTGTGTTTCAGTCAAAGCCTGTTTCAATACCTTACTTGTTTTTAAAAATTAGAAATAATTTTCTATCCATTTGATATTAGTATTTCCATTTTTTCTTAAAAGGCCAGTTAGTTTTTGTCCTTTTCATAAGTTTTGTCTTTTACCACCCAAGTACAGTGGATTAAATCACAATGTCATTTAAATCTGTCGTACTTGTCTTCAAAAGTGGTGTTTTTTTTTTCCTTGAGATGCTTAGCAATGGTAGCTGCTTTTGAATGGAGAACGTTAGCAGATGAAATATGCTAATTTGGGAAAACATATATAGAATTGCATATGCACAGAATAGAAAAAGTTACAGATTTTGATAGCATTTAAAATGAGATCTTGAAGATTTAAAACTTCGTACATAGCCAAGTATAGGTATTTTATTCTTTAATTGTGATAGAGCTAAGAAAACAGTGTGAGCCAGCCTGCTTTGTGCAGCAGCACTAAGAAGGGAAAATTACCCAAGCGGTGGAAAAGCGGCTTTCAGGAAGAACAGATTGATTCTTATAATTGCTATGTACTAAGAAACTTGGGAGTGAAAATGATAGAGCAATTTAAAATAAAATAAAACGGTAACGTTTGGAACACAGAGCTGAGGGAAAGAAAGTTATTTTAAAAGATTGCATTTGCTGTATAATTGTTGTTTTTTCATTTCAGTTTTTAAAGTCCAAATCTACAGCTATGTATCAGTTTTAGTGACATATTTTTGCAATCCACCATGGCGTCTTATCTAGGACAGATAACTTACTTGCTTTCAGCATGTGGATAATAAGGGCACGGTTCCTCCTCATTGGGGAGCATTCACTTTGTTCTCCAACTTGGGGAACACATATTGTTTTCTGTCTTGGGCCTAGTTCATGGCCATGTTGGATTCAGACTCCTAGAAGAGTCTCTTGAGGCAGTTGCACCATCTCCACTAAGGGTGCTCAACAGACCCAGCAGTGTTGGGTAATTTGCTTAGTGTTTTCTTTAATAAATATCTATCAAGAGCCTGCCTGATCACACAAGTCAGTGTTCAGGTTGTGATTAAACATAGATAGTTTTTCTAGATGAGGAAGGCAGATAAAAATTAAGAAAGAAAATTGAAAAACCTACGGTGTCTGAAGACGAAAGTGGTAATATTTCAGTGCCGCCTGGATTCTCTATACCTTAAGCAAGACCTAGCTTAGATGCCATCTAATCGTATACAAGTAACCTGAGAAAGTAACCTGAGCTGATGTCAGAGAGGCAGACCTGGCAGAGAATTGGAATCAATGGCTGGAGCTGGGATGTTCTGCAAAATAAACTGTACGTATTTGGAGAGAGGAAATGGAGGTGTAACAGAACTCAATGTATCTTTTACCAAGATTGCCCTGGATGTGGGATTGAGGATAGACAGCGGGGTTCTAAAGTAGAACTAGAGTGAAAATTCGAATACCCCCCAAAACTTAGCAAAACGTGTATTTGCGCGCAGCAGTTGCAAGGAACTTGTTTATGTGCGCTGCTCAAACTCAACGGGGGAGGGAAGAACTTTCCAATTTAAGTGAGTTGAGTTCCAGTGGATGCGGGGTAGACCTAGCTGTTCATCCAAGAGAGGGGACAACTTTGATGTGGCCCAGAACTAGAGCTATAAACAACTCACTAGCTGTAGTTGTGGAGCCATGACAGGAATTCAGTGGATGGTCACTGAAGAAGAGAAAACAATAAAGGTTTTAATTGCAATCCAAGCAGCAGGGCCAAAAGGACAGTTTTCTAGGTAGAAGAATGCTGGGTGAAACCTGAGAAAGAGTGAGCAAAGGTTCTGTTTACAGCTGTTCAAACTGAGATGTCTCTTGGTTGTTTAATCACAGCTGTCCAGCAAACTGTAATGTGCTATTTGGAAGGTAAGAATTATAAGGAGGAAGGATGAAGCTCCATGGCATTGGATCATTTAAACTTGAGCAGCATCCTCACTTTTGAAGAACTACACTTGCACAAAAATTTCCAAGTTGTCTTGGTTTTCCTATGAGTAAATGCCACAAGAAATCAAAGAATAGTATTATGCAAATTTTTCAAAGGAACAATTGTAGATTAATAAGAAATTTAAAATGAGAAGTCTAAAGGCCATTTTGACAGATATCCCGAAATCATATACAATGTGGGAATTTAGGATTGAGGTAATGACTCAGACAATTAAGTGCAGGAAGTATGAGGAGGACCTGAATTGGATCCCTAGTGAAAAGTAACCCAGCATGGTCCCCAGAATCCCCAGAAGTTCTCTGTAATCCCAGTGCTGGGGTAGAGAGAGGAGCTAGGAGGAACTGATGTTTTATGATGAATGGTCTATTTCCTGGCTCAGTGAGAGACTCTGCCTCAAAAATAAAGTGGAGAAGCTTAGCAGATAAAACACTTTATGAAAACAAGAGAATCACAGTTGTGAGCCTCCTCGAGTCTCATAAAACCACACAGACCCCACATAAAAGCTGTAGAAGTCACATCTCTAACCCCAGTGGTACGATAGAAAGATGGCAGGCAGTAGCAGGGGAATCCCCAGAAGTTCTTAAGCCTGCTAGCCAAGGTCGTAATCTCCAGGCCTTCCTCTGACCTTCACACAAGTACTGTAGCATGTGTGCACCTGCATTTACACACACGATCCACATACACACAAAAGAAAAAAGGAAAATAATGGAATGGTGGGTGAGGAACATGATGTAGGAGGGTCATCTGTCTATGTGTTACTTTCATTGGTTAATAAAGAANAACCGTGCGGGAGCCGGGCGGGACGAAAAGCAGGCCCGCTCCCTATTACTACAGGAACAGGCTTGATATACACTTCGAACTCCCACATATATTCACACACATATGAACACATGCACAAAATGTGAAATTCCACATAGCAATACATATATTTAAATAGAAAAATATTAATAGGTCAAAATGGTTTTATTAAGGACTGACCACTGAGAAGGTTGTCAAGAAGTGGAAATATAATTGGTTTACAATATTCAGTATGTGGCATAGGGAGTAATTAGGAGGAGAAATTTAGACTTGGAGGAGAAAGAAAAAGGGACCAAGAGACACCAGGTAGATGTCAGGGACTGGCCAGCCAGACAAGAAGGAAGCAGGAAGTAGAATGAAAGGCAAGTAGAAAGCCCCAAGGCAAAATGTAGATGAGTAGAAGCCGGTTAAGTTAAAAGGGTTAGTAGGACAAGCCTAAGCACAGGCTGAACATTCTTAACTAATAATAAATCTCCATGACTTTATTTGGGAGCTGATTGGCAGCCCAAAATAGTTCTAGCTGCACTTGCGCGCTTTGAAAAAAGGCTACCCTTTTGTTTTTAACTCTTAAACATTTTCTATATTCATTTCTTCCTTATAAATTAATCATAAAATGTTTCACTTGCTCAAATCTATGATCTAACCTTTCTAAATCCCATTGCATTTTGACTTAAAACAGAATTTATTGCATACTCATGTTTAAAGAGAGAGGTGTGGATTCTGATTTTTATTTAGATGTTTCCCCCTACTTATCGGATTTAATTTCAGTTACTTCCTTGGGAATCTTATGATTTATTTTAATATAAAGACTCTGCCCCAGATAAGTTAAACAGTGTTCTTGATGTCTGTGTGGCAAGGCCAGTAACTGAATTTTTCTCTGTTAAATTCCTGGAATCTTGTGGCCCCATTACATCTTATTGCTCCCCTGTCACATGTCATCACCTGGCATCTGTCCAGTGCTTTTCAGGAAAAGTAGCCCCAGGAGTTAGTGGCCATGCCAGCTCAGAGGACAGACGGTTGGAGGGAGCCATGTGTGCAAGGGGCTTGAGCAGTGCCAAGAATGGGGGATGTTGGACATTTTCAAACTACAGTCCTACTAATACAATATTCCCAGGTCTTAGAGGTTCTTTGTGCAGTTTCTCCAAAGCCATTCTTGTTTTTGTTTATTTTGATGATATCTTAAGAGTTTTAAATACTTATAATTTGGAATAATTTTGTCTCCACTTTTATCTTCCTTAGTGAATTGCTTTTAATATATCAGAAATTGGGCACACCTAAGGCTCTGAAAGGTTTCTCATCTTTGGTACTTCTCTGGTATTCCTGCCTTGGGAACACTGTTGTTCTGAGGATACCTGCCTGGATCATAGCAGTTGTCATTCATCATTTGGGATAAAAATTGTTCATTTGCTGGTCTATTTAAACAACATGGTTTTTTAGGGCAAAGAAAGACTTCTGTTCCTATTCTATACTTCTTTATTCCTGATACATTAATGGCCCTCAATGCAGAGTAAGTTAATGCCTATACAGGTAATTAAAAAGGAGATGATGTATGCTTAGGCTATTCCTGTAGTGTAAACACTACAGGAATTTTCATGAAGGTATAAAATTAATCAACCCCATAACACCATTTTAACATCTATTTGTCATACACACACACACACACACACACGTAGTCTTATAGTGTAGTTAAAATAATCCCATACTTGAAAGCCTTATTTATATCAACCATGCACACCTACAGAAATATTTCCTATTTTGAAGTTCTAATGATTTTGCTGGCATATGAGAATATAAGAAACTTACATTGGGTCTTCCCAGTTACAGTGTTGGTTAGTAGAAAATAGTTACCATATCTAGTATATATTTTACATCTAAAGGAAAAAAATCTGTTCTATGTCTTTAAGGCTGAATATAAACTATACGTCTATAGCTCTAAGAAGACTGATGACAACCAATCAATGATTTAATAATAGAACCTAATATAACACTTAGTGGCTGCTTTATTACCCGAACATTGATGTAGTATTGGGCTTGGGGCCTGGGCTTTATGAGCATCAGCCTTAACTCCTGGCACTGAAGACTGCTTTCTCATACATGATTAGACACTGAAGTATGTGCATTGTCTTGGAAAGAATTTTATTCTTGAAACCAAATTAGAGATTAAGACCTGAGGCGGTGGATCAGTATTTCATGTGTTGAAAGTAAATTGCTTTATAAATCCTTTCTTATGGGCATAATTTCTCTTTCCCTGTAACATACAGATGACTTTAAAAAAAATGATACTAACAGCAATTTAATACAACTGATATTTGATAGGTACTATTTAAAGGGCTTTGCATGTTTGAGTTTAGGCAATCTCCAAGATTCATTTTTCAAAAGGAAGTTGCTACTATTATAGATGCCTTATGGATAAGAAAACAGAGCATGGAGAAATTACACGATTTTTTTGTAACGTTATTCAGCTTGGTAGCTGGATTACTAACTCGAGGCATCTGGTTCCTGAGTTCACGTTTATAATCACTGCATATATTTTCCTTTCTTAGAAACATCTAACAGTGACCTACTCTTTTCCAAAATCACTGAGAAATTTGAAAATTAAATATGGAAGCATTTTCCTTTGGATACCATCTACTGCATGGTGTGGATATCAAATGTTTATTGATATCTTCTAAAGAAAAATGAGGTGATTATATACTTACATAGAGCAGCATATTCATTTCTAAGTATTGATTTCATTCCAAAAGATAAACCATACAGATATTTACTAGATATTGTCTTTTTCTTTCTGTCTTAAACAAATAGTCCATAGTGTTTTCCCATTAGATGATAAAATAAGCCTAAGCAGGGTTTTAAAATGAAGACTCATGTGGACCACAGACACTGACACCACTCTCCAGTCTTTCAGCAATCTAGAAGATAGGCAGTGTTTCTAACACAGTGAGCATTGTCATTTACTTTACAGTTAAAAATGTTGACACAAGCTAAATACAACAGTTTTTAAAAAACTACACACTGGAGATGTAGCTCTGTGGTAGAGTTTTTGCACAACAAGCACACAAGACCATGGGTTTGATCTTAGCGCTAGGAAAAAGCAAAATGAAAAACAAATGTTTCCACTATTAGCCTTATTAAATTCATGCACTCAATAACAAATTACAGAAGAATTCCTTCCTCAGAGGAAATATGCCAGCAATGCTTAGATGTTGTTTCTGTCCAAGTAACAAAGAGCCATATCATAAGCAATCAGTAAGTAACTTATTTGATGGATAAATAGATTTTCATGAAGGTATAAAATTAATCAACCCCATAACACCATTTTAACATCTATTTGTCAGAGTATAATTGGTTCATTGAGACTCCATGTGTGAGGAACTGGTGTCTGAATCTAGAACCTTTAGAGTTGGTGGTTCACCTGTAACCAGTCTCAAAGAACAGGTTTTTCGTGCCATATTAAATCACTAATTATCTATCTTGTGTGTTTCTGTTCAATTTTTCAACAATATTTGTCTGTTAGCAATAGTGATAGTTTTCTTTTCTTTGGCCAAAATTATACTTATTTTAATTACACACATTTCGTTTTCTCCTTAATACGCCTAATGGGTTGGCCAGCTTTAGAAAATTCAGAAACCATTTTGTTACAACAAACAAGCAATTATCCTTTCCTATGTTGATTGGCATTGTTTTCCGATTTAAAAACAACCAAGAAAACAGCAATGGACTTCAGTGCCAGTTAATTTAGGGTCTAGTTACTCTCGGCAAAACACCTCAGCATTAATTTGGTCATAAATAGCATTTTTATCCTTTACATCCAGCATTAAAAAACCCACTTGACTAGAAAGAAATTATCCCATTGCATTATTATCTGGAATTTTAATTATAATCTATTCTAGAAGGTACCTTAGAAAGCTGAGATGCTCATGGCCCTCACAATTAAGCCAGTTCATAGGTTTAAAAATAAATGTTGCATTTCCCTACTACGAGATGAGAGAACATCGCTGGTTGATTTTTCTTTCTTTTTCTGGTGTGTGTGTGTATTGCATGTACGCATATGCATGTGTAAGGATGAACATGTTTATAGGTGTGTTTGCATGCATAAGCCAGAGGTTGCTGTTAAGAATTATCTTCCAGTGCTCTTGCACCTCATTCACTGGGACAAGTGAATCAAACCCAGAGCTCACTGATATGGTAAGTCTTGCTAGCCAGCTTGCTTTGGAGAATTCCCTGTAGGTTGGCCACCATTACCATTTGACATTTATTTAGGCATCTGAGGATTCAGCTCTGGCCTTCACACTTGCTGGGAATATGTTTCAACTTCTGAGTCATCTCTTCAGTTCCTAATAGTTGAGTTTTAAACAAGTTCCTAGACTTCCCTGTGTCAATTACTTAACTAGTAAATACGAGTTAATATCTGCTCTTAATCTATGCTTAAGAATTAGATGAGATAACAAAATATTTGCAAAATTACATTAAAGAATAATGGGAATTTCAGTTACTTTATAAATAACATTGTAAATCACATACTTTATTTCTTCACGTGTTTCCTTTCCTCTCTGTAAGAGATTCCATTCATACCAAGTGAAGAAATTGCAAAATTACACACGAACAGTTTGGCAATGGGACAGAAAAATGTTATTTTTAGTATTTTTATATTTCAATTCAACCATACTTCTTCAAAAAGGGGGGTAACAATTCAGAAAAGCAACAGATCCCGTCCTGATTACTGTAAAATGCTGCTTAATATGATGCCATGAAATGCACCAAGAAGCTGGCGTGAAAAAAAAACACACACACACACAGTACATCTACATGGTGAATTAGAATGACCTGCATGAACAATTATTCAGACTAGAGCATCCTTTTATAAAGAATAGGACCATGGTGGGATCAGACGCAGAAAGATTTTATGAACTAGAAGTTGGGGAGGACTACTGAGAAATAGTGTCTTCTAGACATTACAGGGCCATTCTTTCATGAGTTCCCACAGTTATGGTTACCTGTGCAAGATCAAGCCAGTCAAAATCACCTAATGGATGTAGGAGAAGCTCACAAGGTCCTAGTTGATGGTCACCGAGGGAGGCTTAGTCAGTTTTCTTTAGGGTTGCTTATGCTCCATATAGGAAACACTAATTCAGTATGTTTTTTTTTATTTAAAGAGAGATGGCGTGAAGTTAGGAAGGGGATATGGATAGTGGTTAGGGAAAATTGGAGTGGGAAGTGGGGGTGGGCATGATCAAATCACACTATATTTATGCATGAATTAAAATATAATCTATTATATTATTTTAAAATAAAATACATTTAATAAAAGAATTCTAGAAATCATAATAACTAGGAAAGAGCATTACAACAGAAGTCATAAGAACTGAACTTATTCCTGGTCTAATATTAACTGTATACATCTTAAGTTAACTCTAACTTCTTTTTTCATATATTTATTTATTTATTTATTTGTTTATTTATTTATTTATTTATTTATTTATTTANCACCATGTGGTTGCCAGGAATTGAACTCAGGACCTTTGGAAGAGCAAGCAATGCTTTTAACCACTGAGCCTTCTCTCCAGCCCCAAAGTTGAACCGCCCAACATGGGGCTCGAACCCATGACCCTGAGATTAAGAGTCTCATGCTCTACCGACTGAGCTAATGGGCGTTTAATTCTAACTTCTTAAAACAGTTTTCTTCTACCTGACAGAATTGAGTCAGACCAGATGTTCTTGAATTATGGAGTCAATTCTGTAATAAGAGTTCCTGATTTTGTATTTTATACAAGAGTGTTTGCTTGAGACAAAGTTTAGGCTTCTATATATAATATATACTCATGCTGAGAGGACACTTTTTCTGTAAATGAAATTTGTAATACACTTCCAGTACAAAAGGCAACCATTCATTTTTAAACATAAAGAAAAGAAAACCAGTCTACAAACCACAATTTCAGAGAACTTAGACAACAATGAGGACACTAAGAGAGACTTACATAGATCTAATTTACATGGGAAGTAGAAAAAGACAAGATCTCCTGAGTAAAGTGGGAGCATGGGGACTTTGGGGGAGGGCTGGAGGGGGAGGAGAGAGGCAGGGAAGGAAGCAGAGAAAAATGTAGAGCTCAATAAAAGTCAATAAAAAACAAAACATTCAAAAAACAACAAAAAAGCAACCATTGTGTCCCAGAAGTAAAATCATCTCAGACAACTTGAGTCCCCAAAGAAGTCTCTAAGTTTCATTCCTAGAGTAGGTTTCCAGTGATCTCACATACACTTCACCCTCTATTCATGTTTCTTGACATGTCTCTCGTAACCCTGGTTGGCTTAGCCTTACTTTGTTTCTACCGACTAAGAGTCATTTATCTAGCTCCATCACTTGTGAACTCATCCTACCCATTCCACCTCCTTAGTCTTAGTTCCAAGCCTGTCCTTCTAGCCTGTGCATAGCTCCTCATTAATTTCCATGGGGGCCTGGTGAATCTGTTTGTTCTTGCTGAGAGGAAATGATTCTGCAAGTGAACAGCCATCATAGTTTCAAAACATCCACACCAGAAGGAAATCCCTTACCATTGATAGGAAATAGTACCAACAAAGTCAAATTTAGGAGCTAAAATGCACATAAATTTTCTTTTTATAAAATTTATTTATTTATTTATTAAAAATTTACACCTCCTCCCCTCCTTCCATTTCCCTCCCCCTCCTCCCACTCCCATTCCCCCTCCTTCTCCAGTCTTAAGAGAAGTCAGGGTGCCCTGCTCTGTGGGAAGTCCAAGTTCCTCCCCCCTCCATCGAGGTCTAGGAAGGTGAGCATCAAAACAGACTAGGCTCCCACATAGCCAATACATGAAGTAGAATCAAAACCCAGTGCCATTATCGTTGACTTCTCAGTCAGCTCTCCTCGTCAGCCACATTCAGAGAGTCCGGTCTGATCACATGCTTGTTCAGTCCCAGAAAATTTCTATTCTTCAGTTCTGACAAAATCACAATCATACGTATCTAAGCGAATGACCTCCAATACCATTAAGCTTGCCACGTGAAAGAGAGGCAGGTCTCTTTATTCTACATCTTCACTAAACCTAGCATTGTTACTAGAGGCATGCACGATGAGCATGGTGCAGTCACAGTGTGTGAGAAAAATGGGTCTGTACGCAAATCTTGGCTTCATCCTTTAAATGTAATATGTAAGATATTTATCTACATGAGCTACAATTTTCTGTTTAAAAAGCAAAGATAATAATGCCTTGTTTGAGGCTAGGCATAATTCCAGTACTTGAGAGGCTAAGACCAGAGGGTGCAAGTTTGAAGCAAGCCTGGATCTGTAAATTGAAATTGTCACAAAGCATAAGTAAACTAAGAAGGCAAACAACAAAAACAACAACAAAAGAACAAGAACAAACTACCTCCTTGGTGCAGGGTTTTGAGGACTAGTGACAATGTAGCCAGAGCTTCCTCCACATAAAGAACACTTGAAATTCACTATACTTTATTATTATTATAATTAAGATCTTTGTCTCCAGTGTCATCAACCACACTACCATTTCAAATTTCTGAGGCTGACAGACAAGAACAAGAACTTCTTTCCTGATGTAAGTGTAGGAGTGATTTACTCATGGAGAAAGATAGAGATTGTGCCTCAGAAGAGGAGAGGAGTCACTAACAGAAGGTTATGTGCTCCATACTTGGTGTTGCAGAAGTGTACTCATTTAACTCTGTCTCTAGGACTAGAAATCTCTTTGCTTTCTCTTGACTTTCTCTTTTGCATCAATTTGTGGATTGTAACTAACCGGGGAGGGGCGATTTGCCAGTCTTTCTCACTTGGCAGGATTTGGAGTAGTTTTTGAGGAGACTATCTCTAGCCAATCCAGGAAAGAGGAAAATTCACAGTTACTATTTTGGTACACATAAATGCAGAAATGTTGTGATGTTTTTTTTTCTTGCTGATATTAGTGTTCATGTAAAAAAATCTATATTTCACAGAAAGATCAAAGAAGCTACATAAACTTGAAAAAAAGATGATAGCAGAAATGTGAATTCATGGTAGTGAGAGTTAAGATATAAATTTCTTGATAAAAAACTTTCTGAAAAGAAGTAATTTCATTTAAGGTTAAAATACTGTTTCTGATGTTTGTTTTATATGCCAAGTCGAGAAGCATATTTTTTCACACCATCAGTGCCTACATGTATCTGCGTGCAGAATTTTGAGTATGTGCTTCTATTTACATAAAATAAATATTTCAGCCCTGTATTTATGAATATCCCTGTAAAACATGTGAATAACATTGAACATTTCCTCTATTTCCACGGGAAAGCATTATCTCAGGAGTTGGAAAGGATGCTACAAAGTTGAAGAATGTTTAAATAAAAAAATTGTGACCCATTTATTTTATTTTCAGTATTTCCAATTTGGGTACTTTACAATGACTTACCATGTGTTTACAATACATATGTAATGATCTTTGAGCAGTGTGAATAATGAGAAAAAATTATGAGTCTGGGCACAGAGGGATTCTTATAGTGCTTAGCACAAAGGGGATGCCCCCAGACTACAATCCTACCTGAATGTAACGCCTTTGGCTAATAAATACTAACTATGCTCTGAGTTGCAATCAACAACATAGACAATAGGGCTATCACTTGGAGACGGCTTTGCCAATTAAAGTGCAAGAGCATTTTGGTCTACTTTTGGTTAATGTAAGACTGCCTTGGATATATACTTGTGTGAGGGTCATTCCATATTTGTCCTTTCTTTTCTCATGTTGAAAACTGAAAAACTGAATTATCCAACTTATCCATAAAGTAGGGTGATATTCTAGAAGCCATCTTGTTTTTCAAGCTCTCATAGAATGCTGCTGTCAACCATAGACCTAGTTCTCAGCTAAACCAAAGATAAAAGAGGAAACATTCTGTCCATTAACTCACTGTTGAGTGCAGCAGTAAACAAGGACAGCATTACTTGAACTTAGAAGCAGAACACTGGGGCTCGTGTTCACAGGATTATAAAGGTTCTTTACCAGAGTAAGTGGGTTGGGGGCATCTCTGCTCCTTTTCTATCCTGGGGATACTAGCTGCTGGCTAGTGAGACAGCTGAGGAGTGCCCACTGTCTGCTCAGTCTTTTCCTGAGTGTCTTCCAGCTGAGGACTGAGCTAAGGAAGCATGTCTTCCTCAAGAAAAATCTCTCACCGTCTCTTACTACATCTTCCTGTTTTGTTGTTGCTTCTTTATCTGCTGTTTTCTTTCTGAATCAGGGTCTCAAAAATGTTGCTCAGGCTGGCTTCAGATTCCTGGACTCAAGTGACCATCCCACCCCAGGCTCCCAGGTTCTGTCTTCTTGTTTTAGTAGAGGAAACAAATGGAGTAACTTTGTTTGTATATACATTCTCTCAGTAAGTGGAACGCACTAATCTCTGTGATAGTGAACATGAAGTCTGAATTGGTACCCACTCTACCTCAACATTTGCTTTGTAAACTTGGCTGCTTTATTTAATTTCTATCTATTGCTTTAAAAAAACTAGTTAACAATGACCTTTTTCATTTAAAAATTTCTTCATTTTGTGTGTATGTATATATTTATGTATGCATGGTACATATTATGATATAAAGGTTAAAGGGCAACACATGGGAGTGAGTCTGCCCTCTCCTTCTAACCTTTCCACCATGTGGGTGCCAAGAATTTAACTCAGGTCCCTGGGCTTGAGCCATCTAACTGGTTCATTGGCTTCTTTTAAAAACAGAACCACCGAAGACTGAGCAAGAAAGTGCACCCCTTTCTAAAGGCTTCATAAATAATGGTCATATTTTCTATACAAAATTATGAACACTCTACTGTCCCTACCCATGACCAATAATACCAAGATTGGTTCAAAGAAACCTATGAAACTCAAACCCCTTCTAGAAACTTGGGAGGAGATGACTTTCTGAGGATCAGTTTGAACTAATAAAGTAGATCTTGTCCATCCCATCAGTAAAAGAATCTACTTTAAGTCAAGGGCAACTGTAAAAGAGGAAATGAAACAGCGCAGTGTATCCATCTTAACACAGGCCTGATGCTTTAACCACAGAGTACATTCTATAGCCAAAAAATAGGCATCTTATTTTCTATTATAGGTGAATATGTGTACTCATATTGAGCCTATGCCGGGTGGTGGTGCATGCCTTTAACCCCAGTACTGGGGAGGCAGAGACAGGCGGATCTCTTGTGATTTCAAGGCCAGCCTGGTTTACAAGAGCTAGTTCTAGGACAAGTTCCAAACCTACAGAGAAACTCTGCCTCGACAAACAAACAAACAAACAAACAAACAAAAAACCAAAACAAAACAAACAAAGAAAATAAATAAACATATTGAGCCTACATAATTTTTATCATATCAAAAGAAGTGTGGAATGAGAGAGCAAACATAATCAAAATTATATACTATAAGGCACTGGTGATAGTTGAACCAGGTCAATTCATCTTTAAGGTCCACTTTGTTCTCAATCAATCAATCAAATGTTGCTATTTTCATCCCAGAATTGCATCCAAGTTGATTACAACACTCTCTGGTCCATGTCAAAATTTCCCAACTAAGTTCCTTTGTGTCCTCTATGTATTATAAATAGCAATCCCAAGTGGTCAAATATCTTGAAGAAAGACAGCTTTGTCCCCCACCATCACAAAACTCCCACACTTTCCCCCTAAATACTGGTCCTCTCACACACTTTTTGTTACCTCAATTATGATATCTAGGCTCTGGGTCTGATTTGTGATGGAAGATTTGCTTGTGTTTTGCCAGTCTATCTTAATCCCTGGGATCTTGGGAAAGTATGTTCCAAGGCCAAGCGCTATTCTTCTGGTGCTTTATATTGACATGTTAATTCAAGCTCTGTTTATTCATCTTGCAAAAGAGATTCATCCTGCAAAGATTCATCCCACTAGCTTCAAATGAGTCATTTCTAAGGAGCTGGGTAGTGCTTCCTGCCAACTCCTAAATAGCTGGAAGACTGATGCTTTCCCCAGTCTTCTGCAGTCTCTTTAGAGGTTCATCATGCATTTAAGGTTAAGGGAGATAATTTGCAATCCAAATTTGTAGCTCTCTATTAGAAGTCTATTACCCCTTGCCAAATACCGTGTTGTAGGTGCTCATTTAAACCTCATGAAGCAGGCACAGTGGTGCATGCCTGTCATCCTAGTGTGTGGAAGGTAGAGAAGCAGGAGGGTAAGGAATTCAAGGCCTGTCTTGATACTAGTTAGGTTGAAACCACCTTGGGCTCCATGGAATACCATTTCAAAACACAAAGAACAGAAAGCAAAACAAGAAAAATGACTACAAAAACGAATCTTATAATAAACTGGACGAATGGTTTCAGGTGATCTTTCTGTGACTTGTGTCGGAGTAGGTCAGAGTAAAAGTAGTGATTTTCACTCCTGGAAAATGTATGACATTTATAAGATATTTGTTCCCAGAGACACCATTCCCATGGATTATAAACACTTTTACCTTTAAAATCCTAGGTTAAAGGGTATGTATTCTGTAAACGTTTTCTCAAAAGTCTGTATTTCTATTATTTAAGGGAAAAATTAAGGTTTGTACCCTCATTCAGAAAGTGTTCCTGGAAGCCGTACAGCTGTGTTCAAGTGTAGTCAGCTTCCAGTGGATCTCAAGTGAGCATTTCCTAGAGACAGACCCAACGATATATTAATATATTTCCAATAAATTGAATAGTTTTAGATGTGATTAAAAGTGCTTTAGCAAGACACACCACTAAATGGATTAGCAATGCCACAAGTGGTCTAGCCACTGGAAAGCAGGCAGCCTGGTTTTCTAATCCTTTATTCTGTTCATGGAATTTTCTGGGCTCACAGTTTTCACCCACCTAAGCAATTGCTTCAAGATTTGTAAAAAGAACAATAAAGAACAATAAAGAAAACAATTATTTTAAGCAAACAGGGCTCTCTCTCTCTCTCTCTCTCTCTCTCTCTCCCTTTCATTCCCTCCTCTCTTTCTACTTTTCTTTTCTATAAGTCCTAGAAGAAGGTGTCACAGGTCATTTCTCTGAAGCTTATGCAGGTCACATACACCTCTCTTAACACTTGAATCATTTAAAAATATATGGCCTAAAAGAAACTACCAGATATATAGTTATCTCCAAGGACAGGCTAGACACAATATTTCTTCTCCAAGTTTCAAGGCAGCGTCTCTTGCCCAATCCAGACAAACCTCTCAGTCATCAAATACAGAATCTGCTACCTATCTGTACTTGGAAATGAGAACCTCCATGTTTGGCTGAAAAGACAACGAGCTAGGCGATTTTTAATGCAGCAATAGTTTCAAAATTTTCTATTCAACATAAGATGTAATTGCATGGACACAGTTTTACCTTTAAAACTATTAGATTTTCCTAAATGTATGCAATACACCCTGTCTCCACCTATAATTTAACAAATCCCTTGCTTTAAAATGTCTTCCAAATGCAATGGATCACAGTACACGGAATCCTGTACCTGTCAATCTTTACACCCCTCCCATAAACTGTTCCTCCCTCAAATGCTGCATTAGGCAAGCCAGGGAGGTTCATTATGAGTGCAACCCCATGTTAACTGCTTAACTGTAATACTGTTCAGGTCAGAATAAGAGCACGGATACAAATCATGTGAACTCAGATGATGTCATACATTTAAAATATATATTCACTCGTTTTTCTATGTATCTACACCATGTTGTATAAATAAATATGAATATATGTCCGTTCACACACCCACACATACCATGGGAAAAGGCCAATAGACTGATGATTGACATCTAGAAATGACCCAATTTTGGAAGCAGATGAAGTGCCATAGCAACCGTAGTAGGAGAAGGGCTTGGGAGGGTTAATAGATGCCACATAATCCTAAAACCACACAAACATCTCCTGCCCTATAGTTCAGGCAAAGATGTATGCATTTGAATTCCCACCAAAAGCTCACAGAGTTCTAAATACCGTCAGCAAATTGAAAATCACAAATTCCAAAATATAGGCATCACGGCCCCTTCGTGATATAGGCACTTATGGACCCTGTACATACAGGCGCTACAGGCCAAAACTAGACCTATACTCTGACAGGTATCTCTTCTCCTATGGCCACCCAGCAAGGCACCCCTAGTGATAAGCAGCTGGTGCTGGCAGGTGTTTCCAGGCCGACTCAGGGGAGCTCTGGAGAAAAATCTGTAGGGGGAAAGGGAGAGGGTCCAGCGGGAATAGCAGTGGCGCACGCTCTGGTGCTCCTGTGTGGTCACCAATCTTATTCAGGACCCAAATTCTCTCCGGAGCTGTCCGGAAAGATCTGCATTATGCCGGGGCCCTGGGCCAACTCACCTCAACGAAATAAAAACAGGGCAGGAGGGTGACGCTGTCCTTGATCACTTTGCCCTTTGGCCTCTCCTTCGCCGACATCCCCGCCGCCTGCCGGGCTCCGCGTCCTCCCCCGGGCGAGGTGTGCACCGCGCGGCCAAGGCAAGCTGCCTGCTCCAGCCGCAAGCGCCGGGCGCCGCTGATGTCACATTCCCCGCGGGCACCGCTGGAGCCAGCGCGCTGCATGCAGCGTACCCGCCTTCTCCCCGCCCCTCTTTGCAGTAACCCCGCGGTTCCCTGAACCGACAGGTCTCCTTCAGCACTGCGTTTGCCCAGGTCGGGGTCCTGCTGGCAAGGGATAGTCTGTTCCCTCCTCCAAGCTGTTGCTGCTATGG